>JBBBDQ010001548.1:0-35000 GCA_037127315.1 Ascarosepion bandense
CTCATCACTTTCCCCTATGTAACCCCCTAACCACTCTTTCTCGTCACTTTCCCCTATGTAACCCCCTAACCACTCTTTCTCATCACTTTCCCCTATGTAACCCCCTAACCACTCTTTCTGGTCACTTTCCTCTATGTAACCCCCTAACCACTCTTTCTCATCACTTTCCCCTATGTAACCCCCTAACCACTCTTTCTCGTCACTTTCCCCTATGTAACCCCCTAACCACTCTTTCTCATCACTTTCCCCTATGTAACCCCCTAACCACTCTTTCTCATCACTTTCCCCTATGTAACCCCCTAACCACTCTTTCTCGTCACTTTCCCCTATGTAACCCCCTAACCACTCTTTCTCATCACTTTCCCCTATGTAACCCCCTAACCACTCTTTCTGGTCACTTTCCTCTATGTAACCCCTTAACCACTCTTTCTCATCACTTTCCCCTATGTAACCCCCTGCGCAATAGTGGCAGTGGAATGGCTTGTTTGGGGTGAAATGATTAAAAAAAAGACTACACAGTAATGAAAAATTATGAGAGACAGAAGTGATTGCAACATGTTTTGCTTAATTTTCCCATTCCTGGTCGTCTTCTATTCAAGTGGATTTTGTGTATAAAAAAAATCCTGGAAAGTTGAACTTAGTCAGCCAATCTACCATTTCATTGCACTTTTCATTGCACTTTTCATTGTACATTTCATTGCACTTTTCATTGCACTTTTCATTGCGCTTTTAATTGTACATTTCATTGCACTTTTCATTGCACTTTTCATTGTACATTTCATTGCACTTTTCATTGCACTTTTCATTGCATATTTTCTGCACTTCTGTAACTTTCTCAAAATATTTTTCGTTTCGTTTTTGCTTGATCCGACAGTTCTGATCTTTTTCTGTCCTGACCTGAGGTTATCATATCACGTTGAATACACCAGTTCTCATTTGATCACAGAAGTTGAGCAGCGTTGAGTCAGTACTTAGATGGGTGACCGCTTGGGAATACCCGGTGCTGTAAGCGTTTCTTGACGGATGTGCGTTGTGGTGCAGTGGATAACGGCTAGGAAAGAGAGATCGGGGAGTCGAGTTCGAATTCCAGTTGAATGCCCTGCATTCACTTACGCGCTAATACCCTTGGGAAAGGTATTAATCCGTCTCTTCCCTCCAGTTATGGGTTAAATAACAGAACAGATTGGGTTCTATAGCCTTGGCTGGCAACCAATCTACCGCGGCAGGTATTAGCAACCTGTTGCGGGGTAATTAAAAAAATGCCTGAGGTCTATACAGGGTAGAACTTGGGACCCTGCCCTTAAACGAATCTTTCTCCGTCGCTTGGGAGGAAGCCGGCTCAACCCAACCATGGTAAACGCCTTACAGATCTGGTCTTTTTCATTCGGTTTATATTTCTCTAAAATTAGTTTGTTTTTTTTTTATCTTGAAATATCCTATTTTCCCTAATTCTATCTCACTTTTTCAGGAATTATATCTAAGAATTTTTTTATTTATTTCTTTTATTAAAACTGGTGATTCTTTTATGTTGTACTAGCAGTATAGCCCGGCGTTGCTCAAGTGGAATGAAAGCTTTAAAACTAACCCATGGTCCTGGAGCTCAGACTCAGCCTAAAAAATATTTGTGTGAAGTTTTGTAAGAATCGGATAAAAATTGTGGATTTGTATAAAGGACATACAGACAGATAAACAGACACACACACAAACATCCTGCCTTTTACATATATATATTATCGATTTTCTGCACTATTGTAAGAACTTCAACCTTGAAACTTCTGAATATCGTTTCTTATGTCTTTGTCTATGAGTGTATCAAATTTGATTAAAATCGGACCACTCATTCTATAACCCAATTTTTTCGATTATCGATTTTCGATGTTTATCGGGGGTACCTCGACACAAAACCTAGCTAAGAACACTCGCAGACGCTTATAGTACAACTGTGTAAATTTTCAAGATAATCAGTTCAGCTGTTTCGGAATCTATAGATAACGGATACACACACACACACACACACACACACAGACAAAGTTCCATTTATAAATAAGTTTAGATTAGATATTTTACTGATTTATGTAACTGGGTCACCCATTTTACTTTTAATAATTTCTTTGCTTAACGTAAATTTGTAATTTATTATTTTGGTCGCCTATTTACCAATTCGAAAATTTGTAAATGTTTCGTTTTCCCTTTCTATTTTGGTTCGTTTTTCTTTTCTTTTCTTTTTTTTTTTTTTTTTTTTTTGCGGATCATTTTGTTTCTTTTATTTATAAATTTATTTTTAAAAGCAACAAACGTTTCTGTGGTTACTTTTATTTCCACATATATCCGTTAATCCACATATATCCATTAATCCTAATTTAACAACTGCAGTTGTTGATTAACATTTTTTGTCCATTTTTTTTTTCAGTTTATTTTCTGCGAGTAATTTCTAAAAATATTTTCTATTTTTTTTTTATTTCGTTCCTTTCTTCTTCAGCTGAATTTTCAGTCAAATTTTAAGGCGCCATGTTCATTGTACGTTTCTATTAATTTCCTTATTCTGTTTCTTTATATTTTTTTTCTGTTGTATGCTATTCATCCTTTGTATATTTTCTTTCCCGATGTCTTATCTGTTTATTTTTTATCAATACTGGTTTCAAAAACAAGACTCTTTTCAAAATTGCCTTACTTTGTAACTTTCTGTCTCGTTATAAAAAGTTTTGCATTCAAGTTTCATATTTCTGGCATTCTTTACTTGAATTCTATTTGAAAGAGTTACTTTTAAATGGCAATAAATAACAAGTTGCTGTCATCTTTCCGCCACTTCATTTGCATTTTTTTTTTCTTTTTATGATCAAATGTTGTATTTTAAATGTGTTGTGGTGCAGTGGATATCGACTCGGAACGAGAAATCAGGGTGCCGAGTTCGAATTCCAGTTGAATTCCTTGCATTCACTTATACACAAATAACCTTGGGAAAGTTATTAATCCGTCTCTTCCCTCCAGTTATGGGTTAAATAATAGTACAGATTGGGTTCTATAGCCTTGGTCGGCAACCAGTCTACTGCAAAAAGCAATGACAACCTACTGCGGGATAATCTTCTTCCCAGTCAATCATGTCTCTTTCGAGACATGATCGCTCAAGCGTGTATCACGTATGGCACTTAACCGACTGACAATACAATCGTTGGAAACATAATTAAGGCTTCTACTAGTCATAAAGTGGGAGATCGTTCTATTGTTATGAAGTAATAAACTGATTCCTCAATAATTACTACATTCCAGTTGAATTAGTTGCATTCATTTATGAGCAAATACCCTTGGGAAAGGTATTAATCCATCTCTTCTCTCTCCAGGTATGGGTTAAATAACAGGATAGTTTGGGTTCTATAACTTTGGTTGCCAACCTGTACTACCGCAAAAAGTAATGGAAACCTACTGCGGGAAAATCTTCTACCCAGTCAGTCGTGTCTCCTTCAAGACATGATCGCCCAAGTGTGTATCACGTATGTTACTTAACTGACTGACTATTGCATTAGACCAGGCGCTTTCCTGTAAAAAATTATGTAAATGCCGATCAAAAATGTAACTAACAGCTACAGGATAAGATTTGGATTATCCTTGCTGGTTATTAAAGAAAAATATCCAGGTCATGATGACCAAATCTCTTATTTGTATTTCATACTTGATAATTTATGTTGTATTTTCATCGCGAGTTTTTTTGTTTTTTTTATTATTAGGTAGGAAAATCTCAATAGAAACGAAGAAAAGAGTTCTAGACTACTACGTGATGTCAGTTCTTCAATACGGCTGTGAATACTGGACAATATCATCGAAAATGGGGACAAAACTGGAAGCGGCCGAAATGTGGTTCTACAGAAGGATGCTACGGATATCGTGGACTGAGCATACAAGCAACGACGAGGTGTTAGAAAGAATGGCAACAAAAAGGAAATTGATGCTGAGCATCAGGAAGAGACAACTGAAGTTCCTGGGACATGCAATGAGGAAGGAGAGCCTGGAGAACCTGATACTGACTGGACAGATAGAAGGAAGGAGAGACAGAGGAAGGCAGCGGATAACATATTTGCAGGGCCTGATCAGGTGGATGACGGAACGGGGGTTGCCAGGAGCAACAGGAGCAAACATACTAAGAGCCACAAGGGATAGGGAGACGTGGAGAGCCATGATCGCCTACGTCCTGAAGGGACAGGGCACATAGAAGAAGAAGAAGAACATCAGACACAGTATTTTATTGGATATCAGTCAGTCAGTTAAGTGCCATACGTGATACACGCTTGAGCGATCATGTCTCGAAAGAGACATGACTGACTGGGCAGAAGATTATCCCACAGTAGGTTGCCATTGCTTTCTGCGGTAGACTGGTTGGGTTGCCGACCAAAGCTATAGAACCCAATCTGTCCTGCTATTTAACCCATAACTGGAGGGAAGAGACGGATTAATACCCTTCCCAAGGGTATTTGCGCGTAAGTGAATATAATGGATTCAACTAGAATTCGAACTCGGCTCCCCGGTTTCTCGTTCCGAGCCGATACCCACTGTACCACAACGCACATCCTTATTGGATATATCCGTGCCATAAAACCCTTCTCTCAATGATTTTAGATCCCTAACTATTATAATTACTTATTAATAGATCAATATAAGAAAAGATATGTGCAAATGACATAAACAACCCTGCCCAATTAAACCCTAAAGTTTAAACCTTAGGTTGACCTCATAATATAGAGAAAAGTAAGATAAACAGTTTTGTAATTCAGTAATTTAAAAGTGTTTTAAAAACGTACTTGTTCACCCGATATAAAAAGGATGTCTCTCAAACGTAGATAGCCATATTTATTTTAAACCCCTTTTTTTTTTCTTTTTTTCTTTTTTTTTTTTTTCGGTAATGAGGATATGTACATCTGGGATATATCTTTTGTTAAATTCTCTCTGTACCTACCCAATGTATTTAATTTTATTTTCCTTTTTCTCTTTTCTGTCGAATTTTCATATACATCACCAAAACAGATATCTTTGCAATCATTATTTGGGGGAAAAAATTGAATTAAAAAAAAGAAAAAAAGATTTTCACTATGACTACTATTACTGCTGTTACTACTGCTACTACTACTACTGATAATGATGATGATGGAGTTCTAGAAGATTTTACTAGAATTCATGTTACTGCAATCCTCTTCAATCCACCGACAATTTTCTCAATATACTTGCTTATTTTAAGTAATGCTTTAGTCTTAATGAAATTAAATTCTTCCTCACTGCTCCAATTCTAATCGTTTTTTAAAGTCTCTTCGGATCTGTTCAAAATGATAAGGGCGATGATCACCATCATGTTCCACAATTTTATCAAAAGCTATTTACGAAGATATATATATATATATATATATTTAGTTATTCATTTTCTTTTAATTTCTTTGATTCGCTGGAACAGCGACATTCACAGAGCATATAATCTTCCGTTTCCCATGAGTAATATCTGGCTTGCTGGCCGCAACAACTCTTCATAAAGTTTTCCTTTCTCACTTTTCAAGGGAAATCTTCTCGTTTGTCAATACATTATCTGTCTCCGCTTGGTCAGTTCCAAGTTGCTTGAGCAATTCCTAGTGGATCACCATTCCTTCCCAATTATGCCAAATCCGAAGCTAATTCCCTCCATATGGTCATTCCATTTCAATGATCATTACTATTCAACTGTATCCGTTTCGATTTTTAACCTCACTTATAGTGCGTTGTGGTGCAGTGGATATCGACTTGGAACGGCAAATCGGGGTGCCGAGTTCGAATTCCAGTTGAATAACTTGCATTCATTTACGCACAAATACCCCTCAGAAAGGTATTAATGCGTCTCTTCCCTCCAGTTATGGGTTAAATAATAGGACAGATTGGGTTCTATAGCTTTCAGTCTACTATAGAAAGCAATGGGCAAATCTTCTGCCCATTCAGTCGTCTCTTTCGAGACATGATCGCCATAGCATGTATCACGTATGGCACTTCACTGACTGAATATAATAGTTGGAATCCTGATTAAGGCTTCTATTGGTCATTAATTGGGGGATCGGTTTTCTATTGTTATGAAGTAATAAAGTGATGCCCGACTAATTACTACATAATAGTATAATACATCGCTTCTCCCTCTAGCTATGAGTCAAATAACAGGACTGAATGGGTTCTATAGCCTCGGCTGGAACCCGTCTACTATAGAAAGCAATGGCAAACTACTGCGGAATAATCTTCTGCCCATTCAGTTATGTCTCTTTCGAGACATGATCGCTCAAAGCGTTTATCACGTATGGCACTTAACTGATAATTCTTATGTACATATTTCTTCGTGTTATAAATACAGGTTCAGTTTTTCTCTGTGAGTGTCTTCTGGCCAACTGTATACATTTTCTTCTTTTTTTATATCTTGAATTCTTCGTGTCATTTGCCTATTCTTTTAAAATCATGTGTGTGAGTTTTTATGATTGTCTCTCTTCCTGATCCTGCTGTATTTTGCCTGCAACTGCTTTGATAGCAACTTCTTTTTAAATCAATTCACCTCAAGCAAGACGATAAAACCACTGAGACGCGATCAAACCTCTGGACTCATAGAAGTGAGGTCAATGATATTCCCATTCTCTGATCCAAACTTGTGGATTTTTCTCTTGTAAAAAGTGCAGCCCAAAATGCCAAATACAGGTCGGGGATACTAAATCAAGCAGGTACAAAAATTTAAATACCTGGGAAAGGTTATAACAGAGAACGGAAAGTGTGACACAGAGATCCGAAGGCGAATTGGCATGGCGAAGAAAGCATTCCAAAAGTTGCGTAAAGTATTAAGAAACAGGACAATTTCGCTAGAAGCTAGGAAGAGAGTACTGGATTGCTATGTGTTGTCCGTTCTTCAATATGGCAGTGAATGCTGGACAATATCATCAAAGATGAAGGAAAAACTTGAAGCAATTAAAATGTGGTTCTACAGAAGGATGATGCGAATATCATGGATCGAGCGTGTGAGCAATGATGAGGTTTTGGAAATGATGGAAACGAAAAGGAAATTAATACTGAGCAATCAAGAAGAGACAGCTGAAGTTCCTGGGACATGCAATCCTGGGATTTGTTTATCTTAGGAACTGTCAGTCAGTTAAGGCTATCACAATGCTGTTAGTAAAATAAAGGAAGGTGAAGAAGTTTTTGGGTATTACCTATTTATTATATATTAATATTTCGAGATCAAAATCTCATCTTCAGAATGTTAGGAGAGCTTATTTTCCAGTTCTGTGACTTTCAAATCACAAATTAAAGCGGACTTATATCATCAGACCGTAAAACTGCGCCAACTATCAATCACACACATATATATGCCATAAGCACACACACATGCTCTAACACACTTGCACACACACACACACACACACACAGACACACAGACACACACACACACACACACACACACATATATATATATATATATATATATATATATATATATATATATAAATTCATTTATCATTTCTCTTAGATTTTTTTAAATGTATTATTAAAAATATCAACTTTGCTTACATCCCTTTGCTTCGAAGCAAAACTTTACAGCTTTAAACAGATTTATTTGAAAGACTAATTAAATTAATTATACAAGCCTTGCTTAAATGTAAAATATATCAGTTTATTATTACTAGCGGAACACCTTGGAATTTCCACGGAAGGATAATTATGAATTCCTGGAAAAAAAATTACTTTGTCATACTACAAATGATAGTAACGTCTTCAGACATAAAGGTATTGAACAATAAAATAACGATAACACAGAGTGTAATTTTATTAAAATATCTATAAAAGTAATGTCCATAGAAGATACTTTACTGTAATCTTATATTATATTAAGCGGCGTATGCACAGACCATAACCAAAATATTGTACGCTATTTTGTGAGAGATTTTGAAAAAGAAAGTGTTTTATTTATTACTGGAAAATCATGGCTCCTGTGTCCATTGTAAACAGAAAAGATCAACCGAGTAATGGCCAGTATTGTAGAGGCCAGAAATTTCGTTATTAGGTTGCTGGATACGACAACAAACCTACCTATTTTAACTATACTGTAAAAATTATGGTTTACTCTCGCATCGATCAAAAATCTGCTGAGGTTGACAAAGCAAATCGCGCTCCAATCCGTGGCGGACTGGGGTAAGAAATGGTTAGTTGTCGGAAATTTACAGATGTAACGGGTCTCCTGATTGGCTGATTTAACCCGAACCTCGTTTTGAACTTTAGGCGGGCTTTACCAGAGGTTTTATGTTTTTTTTCTGATGGTTTTGTTCTCTCCTTTTTTCAGCTAGCACGAACAGTATCGGACGTATTTGTGCCGCTCCGGATTTTTGTTGCAGCAGGGCCTAAATTGGCGCCCACTTGTCTCGCTATATCGAGACCATCTTACCAATTCTTTGTAATCTTTTAGGCTAATGCCACAACTTTGTAACAGAGAAAATCTCTTGTTATCCTTCTTACCTTAAAAAGGATACCCTATGGGCAAAGCCTTGCCTTCCTAGAGAAAAATTCTCTAAGCACTATCATCTTATACCAAGATAAGAAACTGTGAAAGAAGCTGACCCAGAAGAAAGTTCCTGTACGTCGCGAATCGCAGTTCCTTGTGTCTTTTCATCCCACTCCTAGACGGAGGATACTATACCAAGCTAAGCAGAGAAAAGAGACTATACCAAGCTACACTGTAGCAGCAAAATTCAGCATATTTTTGCAAGACAAATAAATTGTTTTTTCTATACCAGGTATGTCTTGTTATGTTTGATAATTTCCTTTCACTGCTTAAGCGCTAAGCTATGTGAATATATTTCTCACATAGCTTTTATTGCAAAAATATGTGCGTTACATATTTTATTGTAAATTTTTCCCTTCCAGAATTGTTATTTGTGTGATTTTTTTTTTTTTTTTGGTGCTTCTTGTCTGCTACCTAAAAAAAAAAAATTTTTTTTTTCAAAATTTGTCGGAGAGGGGGTTAGTTTGACTGGATAAGCCTTGATATTTCCTTATTTTCTCTCTCTCTTCGCATGTTATCCTGGTATGCTTGAGGGCGGCATATGGCGGGAGAGCGGCAAAATTTAAAACCTGTCTCTCTTCAACCTTTAAAATTACAATTGGAGTGTCCTGACTTCAGTGGGTCTCCTTCAGCGGATAAATTTGAATTTCGGACATTTCTCAGAAGGTTCGAATTCTGCACAGCCGACTTGGGAAGATATAACATTTAGTACTTGTTAATATAACATTTAGTGCTTGTTAATATAACATTTAGTGCTTGTTAATATAACATTTAGTGCTTGTTATGGTGACATTTAGTGCTTGTTAGTGTAGCATTTAGTACTTGTTAATATAACATTTAGTACTTGTTAATATAACATTTAGTGCTTGTTAATATAACATTTAGTGCTTGTTATGGTGACATTTAGTGCTTGTTATGGTGACATTTAGTGCTTGTTATGGTGACATTTAGTGCTTGTTAGTGTAGCATTTAGTACTTGTTAATATGACATTTAGTGCTTGTTAGTTGTAACATTTAGTACTTGTTAATATAACATTTAGTACTTGTTAATATAACATTTAGTGCTTGTTAATATGGCATTTAGTGCTTGTTATGGTGACATTTAGTGCTTGTTAGTGTAACATTTAGTACTTGTTAATATAACATTTAGTACTTGTTAATATAACATTTAGTGCTTGTTAATATGACATTTAGTGCTTGTTAATATGACATTTAGTGCTTGTTAATATGACATTTAGTGCTTGTTAATTTATGACATTTAGTGCTTGTTAATATGGCATTTAGTGCTTGTTAATATGGCATTTAGTGCTTGTTAATATGACATTTAGTGCTTGTTAATATGACATTTAGTGCTTGTTAATATGACATTTAGTGCTTGTTAATATGACATTTAGTGCTTGTTAGTGTAACATTTAGTACTTGTTAATATGACATTTAGTGCTTGTTAGTATAGCATTTAGTACTTGTTAGGTCTCTCCTTTCTGTGTATAGTACTGTACGTAACAGGTTGAAGGACGCAGGATTCGATCTTCAGTCCTGTAACTCCAACTGTGCGGATTTGCAAAAGAAAATGTCAGAGGATGGATCAATTACCTCCCCCCCTTCCCTCCTATGAAAAGGTACTGGGGTATCATTATTCCCCTCGACAAGATACAATCAGACTTGCGCCCACTGAGATTAACATTAACGTAGACACTAAACGTGGAATTCTGTCTCAGACTTCCAGCATCTATGATCCGCTTTCCTTACTTCTCCCAGTTACTATTCAGGGCAAGACATTCGTTAGCCAACTATGGAAAAACAACTTGTCCTGGGATCAACAGATCCCTGAAAATTTTACTATCCCTTGGCAAACTCTTGCTAAGGAACTTAATGAATTAAGCGAATTTGAGTTCCCCAGACGTGTGTTGCAGGAGAGCTTCCCGGTGGAATTTATTTGTTTCTGCGACGCATCTAAGCTCGCATACGGGTTTTCTTTATATGTTAAACAAGGAAATCGATGTTCCTTGTTGTTCGCTAAGGCTAAGGTGGCTCCCATTAAGCAGAAAACCCTACCTACTTTGGAACTAATGGCGATCTATCTCGCTCTCAAAGTTGTTCCTAAGGTTATTGAAGCCTTGAAGCCTATCAACGTACTTTCTATTTTCCTTGTGTCAGATGCATAAGTAGCCTTATCTTGGGTTTTAAATGGAAAGGGGTCTAAAAGAAATATTTTTGTGGAAAATCGTGTCCTGAACATAAAAAAAATGTTGGAGGACGTTAACATCAGATTTGGCGTCACCCCCTTGTTCAAGTATGTCCCTTCGTCGGAAAATCCTGCGGATTTGTTGACTAGAGGCCTTTCAGCCTCCAAGTTTAAACAATTGTTCGATTTTTGGGTATACGGACCCGATTGGCTAAATCAACATAACATCGACTGGCCAGTATCTCCATTACCTTGCCTTAATGACACCAACCGGAAGATTGTATCCTGCATGTTAACCGAGGATTCTCGCGCAGACGAATCCAGTCTTCCTTTAAATATTTCTAAATTTTCAACATTGTCTAGAGCGATCAACGTTCTTGAAAAGGTTTTAAGGTTCGGTGATAAGTTGATGCATCGACACACTGATACCTACCATAAAGCCAAATTGTTGCTTTTTTCTGATATGCAAAGGGAGGCATTTCCCTTTGAGTTGGAATATTTGACTCAACCTTCTAATAAGGTGGTACCTCCTAGAATAACTGCCCTTGGGTTGTTTATTGATAGGGATGGTCGGTTGCGAACAGGTTAATTCCTTAAAACATTTATTTCCCCTGGAATTAAAGGCAGACAGAAGCACATTCAGTTCCCCTTGATCTTATTCTATGAAAAAAAAAAAAAAAGTAATGGATAACCATTACTTTTTTCGTTCTCCGTTGGCAGTGTGTCGGAAATTTACAGATGTAACGGGTCTCCTGATTGGCTGATTTAACCCGAACCTCGTTTTGAACTTTAGGCGGGCTTTACCAGAGGTTTTATGTTTTTTTTCTGATGGTTTTGTTCTCTCCTTTTTTCAGCTAGCACGAACAGTATCGGACGTATTTGTGCCGCTCCGGATTTTTGTTGCAGCAGGGCCTAAATTGGCGCCCACTTGTCTCGCTATATCGAGACCATCTTACCAATTCTTTGTAATCTTTTAGGCTAATGCCACAACTTTGTAACAGAGAAAATCTCTTGTTACCCTTCTTACCTTAAAAAGGATACCCTATGGGCAAAGCCTTGCCTTCTTAGAGAAAAATTCTCTAAGCACTATCATCTTATACCAAGATAAGAAACTGTGAAAGAAGCTGACCCAGAAGAAAGTTCCTGTACGTCGCGGATCGCAGTTCCTTGTGTCTTTTCATCCCACTCCTAGACGGAGGATACTATACCAAGCTAAGCAGAGAAAAGAGACTATACCAAGCTACACTGTAGCAGCAAAATTCAGCATATTTTTGCAAGACAAATAAATTGTTTTTTCTATACCAGGTATGTCTTGTTATGTTTGATAATTTCCTTTCACTGCTTAAGCGCTAAGCTATGTGAATATATTTCTCACATAGTGAATTTTAATGCTTCCAAAACGAAGGCGCTATCTATTAACCACCACAAAAATCCCTCTTACCCCGCCCCCATTAGCATGGATCAGGCTAGTCTCCCTGAAAGCAAAACACTGCGCCTCCTCGGGTTAACTCTCACAACAGACCTCAAGCGGAATGACTATGTAGAATCCATAGTTAAATCCGCTGCTAAGAAAATCGGTTCTCTGTGTAGGTTCAGGAAGTTTTTCCCATCTTAAACAATCCTGCACATATATAAATCTACCATCCTCCCCTGCATTGAATACTGATGCAATATCTGGTCGGGTGCTCCTCCTATCCGCCTAGGTGACCTTGACAAAATCTAACAGAGAATCTGTTATGTGATCGATCCCAACTTAGCAGCTCAAATAAAGTCACTTTCTCACCGGCGCAATGTGGCTTCCTTGTGTCTCTTCTACAAGCTCACTGGTGCCCCCTATGTATGAGTTTACTCGAGCCACAAGATTGGCAACTGAGTCCCACCCCTTTTACTGTGAAATCAATTAAAAGTAAACGCAAATTCTAATCCATCAGCTTCTTTTCTCGCATTTCCCGCCTGTGGAATTCCCTTCGGTTTACTTGCTTCTCCGACAGCTACAATCTCCAAGAATTTAAATGTAAAGTCAACAGTCATCTCCTGCCTCACTAACCTACATCCTCTCTCTCTCTCTGTCTGTGTCTCTCTCTCTCTCTCTCTCTCTCTCTCCACTCTCATCAGTATTCTCATCCTTCTCGTACCCACTTCCTGACATCCACTGTATTCTGTCACTCTTCCTCCTTGTAACCCCCTGCACAACAGTGGCAGTAAAATGCCTTGCTTGGTGTGATATGATTATAAAAAAAAATAATAAAGCAGTGTGAAAATTAAACACATCAATAAACAAATATATATATATATATATATATATATATATATATATATATATATATATATATAATCGTCCGCAGACAGATCTGTTTCGCTGTATCACAGCTCGTCAGCACGATTGCTTTTTAACCCAGGTTTGAAAACATACTGAATTGGTGTCAATCGGCGATTCTACCTCTGAGCTATGGGCGCTCTGTAGAAGAAGGCATACTTTTTAGCGTGTATATTATCATTGTATACGTCCATGTCCATCTTTATTACTATAAATGTTATTTTAGTGGGTACATGTATTTGAGTTTCATTTCTTTTTTTTTTTTTTCTTAGAGTGAGATATCAACAACTCAACAACAACTGGTCTAAATTAAGAAGTTATAGAATTAAAGATTTGTAAAACTCCCAACGAGAAAAATGTTACATTCCTTAAATAGGTAATAAAACATCCTCTGTGGGTAAATTTATAAATGCATGTTTCGGTTATACAAACGGTTTCCCTGATAGGATAGGAGTCCGATTTTTGTCTGAAGAATAATATTTCTTGTTATTAATAATTTCACTTGTCTATATTTCTGAGATGAGGTGGTATTTACAGTATTTACATTATTCGGATTATTGTCTTTATTTTGTTGCTATTTGTACAACGTTTCGGTCGTTGTACTCTCCGGCCTTCTTTGGGTGCTAGAAATTTCGAATCAAATCCTTTATTACCATTAATGGGGTATATGAACTCCATTCCTTGCGGGAATCCTCGATTGGAAGTCACGAGTTATCTCCCTCTAACCATGCAAGTTATTCATCACTGCAGAAGCTATATCCACTGGGCCATGACTTGACACTTCCCCATCAGTTGTGAGCTCAATATTAGGCTACAAGTAATCCCTGTATTCCCTCCAGTTATGAGTTAAATAACAGGACAGATTGGGTTCTATAGCCTTGGTCGGCAACCGGTCTACTGCAGAAAGTAATGGCAATCTACTGCGGGATAATCTTCTGCTCAGTCAGTCATCTTTCTTTCGAGACATGATCGCTCAATCGTGTATCGCGTATGGCACTTAACTGACTGACTTAGAATAAGATGTCATTCACTTATGTACAAATACCCTTGTGAAAGTTATTAATCCATCTCTTCTTTCTCCAGCTATAAGCTAAATAGCAGGAGAGATTAGGTTTTTTGCCTTGGTTGGCAACCGGTCTACCGCAGAAAGTAATGAGAGCGTAGTGCGAGAAAATCCTCTGCCTAGTCAGTCTTGTCTCTTTCGAGACATGATTTCCCAAACGTGTATCACGTAAGCCGTAACTGTCCTCGGGAAACAAGCTTGCTGACGATTACACTACGGTGACGTGTCCCTGTCCCTATATATGTGCAAATATTACCTAAAACTATCATATCAAATGCATATTTTTTATCATTTATATCTACTAGTATGTATATATATATATATATATATATATATATATAAAAATGACGGATTATTTGCGCGTAAGTGAACGCAAGGAATTCAACTGGAATTCGAACTCAGCTCCCTGATTTCTCGTTCCAAGCTGATTTCAAGTACATAATTTAAATGCATGTTAAAGATGCAAAAATATTTTTAGTAAATTCAGACAATAAGAAGTGGAAATAGATAGATAGATAGATAGATAGATAGATAGATAGATAGATAGATAATTGACGGTGATAAGGATGACTAATAGATAGATAGATAGATAGATAGATAGATAGATAGATAGATAGATAGATAGACGGTGATAAGAGTAACTAATAGATAGATAGATAGATAGATAGATAGATAGATAGATAGACGGTGATAAAGGATAGATAGATAGATAGATAGATAGATAGATAGATAGATAGATAGATAGATGATTGATAAGGATAACTAATAGATAGATAGATAGATAGATAGATAGATAGATAGATAGATAGATAATTGACAGTGATAAGGATGACTAATAGATAGATAGATAGATAGATAGATAGATAGATAGATAGATAATTGACGGTGATAAGGATAACTAATAGATAGATAGATAGATAGATAGATAGATGGATAGATAGATAGATAGATAGATAGATAGATAGATAGATAGATAGATAGATAGATAGATAATTGACAGTGATAAGGATGACTAATAGATAGATAGATAATTGACGGTGATAAGGATGACTAATAGATAGATAGATAGATAATTGACGGTGATAAGGATGACTAATAGATAGATAGATAGATAATTGACGGTGATGGAAGGATGACTAATAGATAGATAGATAGATAATTGACGGTGATAAGGATGACTAATAGATAGATAGATAGATAGATAGATAGATAGATAGATAGATAGATAGATAGATAGATAGATAGACAGTGATAAAGGATGACTAATAGATAGATAGATAGATAGATAGATAGATAGATAGATAATTGACAGTGATAAGGATAACTAATAGATAGATAGATAGATAATTGACGGTGATAAGTATTAATAGATAGATAGATAGATAGATAGATAGATAGATAGATAGATAGATAGATAGATAGATGACAGTGATAAGGATAACTAATAGATAGATAGATAGATAGATAATTGACGGTGATAGGGATAACTAATAGATAGATAGATAGATAGATAATTGACGGTGATAAGGATAACTAATAGATAGATAGATAGATAGATAATTGACAGTGATAAGGATAACTAATAGATAGATAGATAGATAGATAGATAGATAGATAGATAGATAGGCAGTGATAAGGATAACTAATAGATAGATAGATAGATAGATAGATAGAGATAGATAGATAGATAATTGACAGTGATAAGGATGACTAATAGATAGATAGATAGATAGATAGATAGATAGATAGATAGATAGATAGATAATTGACAGTGATAAGGATAACTAATAGATGATAGATAGATAGATAGATAGATAGATAGATAATTGACGGTGATAAGGATGACTAATAGATAGATAGATAGATAGATAGATAGATAATTGACAGGTGATAAAGGATGACTAATAGATAGATAGATAGATAGATAGATAGATAGATAGATAGATAGATAATTGACAGTGATAAGGATGACTAATAGATAGATAGATAGATAGATAGATAGATAATTGACAGTGAATGACTAATAGATAGATAGATAGATAGATAGATAGATAGATAATTGACGGTGATAAGGATGACTAATAGATAGATAGATAGATAGATAGATAGATAGATAGATAGATAATTGACAGTGATAAGGATGACTAATAGATAGATAGATAGATAGATAGATAGATAGATAGATAATTGACGGTGATAAGGATGACTAATAGATAGATAGATAGATAATTGACGGTGATAAGGATGACTAATAGATAGATAGATAGATAATTGACGGTGATAAGGATGGAAGCTAATAGATAGATAGATAGATAATTGACGGTGATAGGATGACTAATAGATAGATAGATAGATAGATAGATAGATAAGGATAACTAATAGATAGATAGATAGATAGATAGATAGATAGATAGATAGATAGATAGATAGATAGATGATTGATAAGGATAACAGATAGATAGATAGATAGATGGCGGTGATAAGGATAACTAATAGATAGATAGATATGAAGAAACTGAAATAGATAGAGAGAGAAAGTGAGAGAGTGAAAGAAAGCCATTTTGAATGTCAATGATCGCAATTTTTTTAAATTTTTAAAAATATTTTTAGAAGTATTAACCAAGCAATGTATAACCACTGACCAAAAACGAAAAATTATGCATTGAAAAAAAAAACCGGAAAGGACAGAATGTTTAAACAGTTTTTTGCACTTGATATTTTACTTAGTACTTTGAATTATTCTGGATACGTCAGTTACAAGAAAACCCTAATTTGTGTGCGAGTTTTAGCATATATGGTATTTTTTCCCGCCCGTTATTTCACCTCACTTTCGTGTTGGCAGTCTCAAAGAGAACGTCACCGAAAAACAAATAAAACAAAACTCTATATTATTTGGTTGAAACGGCGACTTCACACACAATTAATAATACACAAACTGTTCACAGAATGGATATGCAAAATGCGTCAGAAAGAATTTTTTTAGTTTTCTCTAACTTGTTTTACGTCGAGCATTTATTGGGATTATATATGTCAGTTTGAAAGTGTGCTTTAGTTTTTTTTTTCTCTTTCGTAGACATTGTAGTAGGCGTGTAAACAAAATTGTTTGTGCTTGAAAATAATGAGATCGGGTAAAAGTAAATAAATTCATATAGAAAATGTCATTTACGTCGGATTTGGCGGGAAAATGAATTGAATAGCTGGAAGTATAAGCTGTTTCATAATAATACCAAATTGGATATGCAATACTGTAATAAATATAATCAAAGAACAGGGAGTTATTCTTCTTCTATGTGCCCTGTCCATTCAGGACGTAGGTGATCATCGCTTTCCACGTCTGCCTATCCTTGGTGACTTTTTCTCCTGTTACACCATGCAACCCTCGTTCCATCATCCACCTGATTAGGTCCTTCGAATATGTTATCCGTTGCTTTACCATGTCTCTTTTTCCCTCTATCTGGCCTGTTAGTATCAGGTTCTCTAAGCCCTCCTTCCTCATTGCTCAACATACCTTCTTATTCTGTGTCTTTCTTCCTCGCCCTAACAGACCACAACAGTATATATGTATGTGTTGAAACATTAACGCGTATAAAGTTTCACATATAAAATATTTATATCCATAAATATGGATGCAAGTTTTCTGAATATTTTTCTGCCACATATTAAGAGAAATTTATATAGATTTATATGAATGTACATCTGTCAATATTCAGATATTTTCATACATAGAAATAGATTAAAAAAACTCTTTCTATATCTGTTTGTCTCTTTCAAATCCAGATATTTTCATTGTCATCTGTACCGTGTTCTGTTGAATCGCGATGCGCTTTCGTCTACGTGATCAGAAACAAATTCTAAAGTTGGCTATCAAACTTTCTACTATTTATAACTAGCAGTATAGCCCGGCGTTGCTCGGGTGTAATGAAAGCTTTAAAACTAATCCATGATCCTGGAGCTCAGACTCAGCCTAAATAATATTTTTTTTAATCATATCACCCCGAGCAAGGCGGTAACGCCACTGATGTGCAGGGGGCTACATAGGAGTGAAGAGATTGGAAAAGAGAAAACCAGAAACCGGATCCTAAACAGGAAACAAGAGATGAGCCTCTTCACCTGTTCAATAGATGTGGGTGGAGTGTGAACCGGGCGATAGTTTAGTCTATCTACTCCAATAAAATATTTGTGTGAAGTTTGGTGAGAATCGGATAAAAATTGTAGATTTGTATAAAGGACATACAGACAAATAAACAGACGCACACACAAGCATCTTACCTTTTATATATATATATATATATATATATTATCGATTTTCTGCACTATTGTAAGAAATGCAAGCTTCTGAATATCGTTTCTTATGTCTTTGTCTATGAGTGTATCAAATTTGATTAAATTCGCACCACTCCTTCTATAATCCAATTTTTTCGATTATCGATTTTCGATATTTATCGGGAGTACGTCGACACAAAACCTAGCTAAGAACACTCGCAGACGCTTATAGTTCTACTGTGTAAATTTTCAAGAAAATCGGTTCAGCCGTTTCGGAGTCTATAGGTAACGGATACACACACACACACACAAATTTCCATTTATAAATAAGTTTAGATAATTATTATAAGCTAGAGATTGAAGATTTAAAACTTAAAATTGCCAACAAAAATGAATTAATCTTAACTAACCTTGAACCGTAGCTAAATATGATAGAATATATAAGATGCATTCTTGCGTCTACGTGATCAGAAACAAATTCTAAAGTTGGCTATCAAACTTTCTACTATTTATAAGAATAATTATAAGCTTGAGATTGAAGATTTAAAGATTAAAATTCCCAACAAAAATGAATTAACCTTAACCAACCTTGAAAAGTAGCTAAACATGATAGAATATATATGATGCATTTTCAAAAATATAAAAAAAAACGAAAATTTATTGTTATCATGACTTTTTTGCGTTACTGCCAAGATCATACATATTTTTTGTTTCTTTAAATTTTAGATAAGGTGATTTAAATTGTCTTTCCTAGAAACATGTAATTTTTAGAATTTTGTTATTCTATTGATTTCCTGGTGTATGTCTGGATGTCTGTACATTTTCACGTGTGTAAAACAGTTTTTACTATCAATAGAAACCAAGAATATATACTTGAACGTACATAAGTAAATGGAAGTAAAATTATAATTCTTTATCTCGTTATATAATCAGACAAGCATTAATGTAGTCGACATTTACGAATAGATGCATGGAATTTGCATTTTCATTGCTGATAACATAGGTGTATTTTCTCAATCTACAAAACAATAATCCCCGCAAAATAGTGTAGGTGCCTATAACACACCGCACACCTTAACACATACACACACACACACACATACAAAATAAAGTAGAATTAATTACAAGAACTACACGCACATAAACACGCATACATGACACAATCATGGACACACACACACCACCTGATAAAGCAGATAGATAAAAGAACAGTAATAAAATAGATCCTCTTCAAACTGGTCAAAAGTCAAACTAACGGTCAGGTCACACTTCGATAAACCACAAATTAAAGCAGACTGATAACATCAGACCAGAAAAAGGTCCCAACTGTAAATCACACATATACCATAAAAACACACACACACGCACTCACACACACATACAAGCTCTAACACACTTACACAAACACACAGTAAAATTAAAAACAGCAGCACCAGCACCAGCAAGAAATGGCCATTCCTTGAAAGGCACGAACTCACTCGGATAGACACACGCTCCTCTGCCATTCTGAAGATGAGATTTTGATCTCGAAATATTGATGTATAATAAATAGTTAATACCCAAAAACTTCTTTACCTTCCTTTATTTCACTAAACGCATTGTGACAGCCTTCAAGACCTAACCATATAAAAAATGATACACTTTATAAGCATGTCTTTCTACAAGCACTACCGGCCATAATTACTAGGCCACCCTAGTTTTCTAAAAGCAATTATGTATTTCATACTAAATTTTGTGGATAATTTTAAATGAAAATAAAATGATTCTTCTGTTATTAATACATTGCAAAATTTTACAAGGCAAGGAAGCAAAGATGAACTCGTCCGAATCAGCCTAAATTTTCCTTATTCTTTCATTGATGAAACTGCAATATAGGTAATTATTAAATATTTATAAATTCATTTGATGCACATGTTATTGTGCATTATTAACAAAAGAACCGTTTTATTTTAATTTACAATTATTCAATTGGCAATAAATACTAAAAATAGTAAGAAATACATCATTTCTTTTAAAAAGCTGGGTGGCCTAATAATTATGGCCTGTAGCGTGTATATATATATATATATATATATATATATATATATATATATATATATATAGTCATCCGCAGACAGACCTGTTTCGCTGTATTACAGCTCATCAGTATGACTTAGACTCCGTTCGCTTCCTAACCCAGGATTGAAACCCGATCGAATCGGGTTCAATATATATATATATATATATATATATATATATATATATATATATATATATATGATACACGTATATATGTGATACACAAAACAAAGTAATCCTCATTGTTATATAATATTGCATTTTTGCGTAATTTAGACGACAATTTATCCATCTTACAATCTATTGATGTAAATTAAATATACATATGAAGGCTCATATATATATTTGACTAGCATCATTACCCGGCGTTGCCCGTGCAACTCAGAACATTTTAGTTGTCGAAGAAGATGCCAATGAGAGGAGTAGATGTATTTTATTTCACATATGGGTCTGAAATATTAAATCTGAAAAAAAATAGACTTAAATAATTAAATTAACCATTCCCACTTTTTTTTTAACTTATTGTGTTTTGGTTTGAAAAAATACTTTTTCTTTTAATATTTCTTTTGTTTCAAAATTAAGAGGAAAAATATTCACATTTTTTTGTTGACCAAATAAATTTTTAAAACGACGGAATAAAAATTAAATATAAAGGCTCATCTTTTATATTTTTAATAAAAAATATTTTAGTCTCGTTTGATACGTGTGATTTGATTTCTGTGATGTAATTTAGCAACCATCTTAGATCTTAAATGTTTTACGGTGCAAATTAAACAATTGGCTCCATTGGCCAAAAAGTGCGAAAGGGAAAAGTGCTGAACTTAAACTCAAAAAGCATGTGCCGATCTAGCTTCTCTGTAGATATGTGTCCCTAAAAAGGTTGAATAGTGTAGCTTAAAAAAGGTAGGCGCGCATAGGGAACAGTCACACAAAGACTCACAGATTACCTTTTATATGTAAAGATTATTATTCAGGTGTTAAATAAACAGTGCTTAATATATGAACAGAGTTGTATTATATATATATATATATATATATATATATATATATATATATATATATATATATTAATAAGTATTCATATTATCCTACGTCTATTGCACGACTAGAAGAAAGAGAACAAGATATACAGTTTGATGTAGAAAGAACTGGAGTCAAGTAGTTAAGAGATAGGTATTGACATTGCATTTAAATTACTGGAGGTTGTAGCCGTCAGGAAAGCAAGTATATGAAAAGGAGTTTCACAGGCGGGAAGGTCCGAGAAAAGAAGCTGATTGAGTAAAATTGTCGGCTACATTTGGTTGATCTAACTTTAAATGGGTGGGACCTTGTTGCCAGACTGCTTGCACGAGTAAATTCTTATGGCGGGGAAAACAGTGACTGAATTTCGTCGGAACAGAAGCCATGAAAATATTTGTAGAATAGATAGAAAGAAGCCACATCCAACAGGTGAGAAAGTGGCTGTAGTCGAGCCGCCAAGTCGAGACCTATCACATTTAAAGCCTGTCGAGAACACTGAGATGAATAATAGGGGCGCCTGACCATATATGACAGTAGTATTCTGTGCACGGATGGATGGTTGATTTGTGTATGTGCAAGATGGATTTAGGTGGAAAAAACCTCCTAGCCCGACAGATGGTTGTATATATGCAAGATGAATTCAGGCGGAAAAAAACCCCCGTGGCTCGACAGATGGTTGTATATGTGCAGGATGAATTCAGGCGGAGAAAAACCTCCTGACCCGACAGATGGTTGGATATGTGCAGGATGAATTCAGGCGGAAAAAACCTCCTGGCCCGACAGATGGTTGTATATGTGCAAGATGAATTCAGGCGGAAAAAACCTCCTAGCAAGACAGATGGTTGAATATGTGCAAGATGAATTCAGGCGGAAAAACCTCCTGGCCCGACAGATGGTTGTATATGTGCAAGATGAATTCAGGCGGAAAAAACCTCCTAGCCCGACAGATGGTTGTATATGTGCAAGATGAATTCAGGCGGAATAAACCTCCTAGCCCGACAGATGGTTGTATATGTGCAAGAAGGATTCAGGCGGAAAACCTCCTGGTCAGACACAGTTATCACTACATAAAAATATTCCTGTTTCAGAACCTAGTTGTTTTTCTTTGGGTTATATTATAAAATGAATGGTGAAAATGGTTTATTTTGGAAAATGTAAAACGAATTCAAAGTTATTTAGAAAGTTAAGGAGGGGGGAGTGGGAAAATTAAACTGTATGTTTATGGGTATGTCTGGATTACTCAATCAAGAGTGAGAATTATGTTGAACTATAAAGGTGAATATTTAGGACGTAGAGAGGTGGGTTGTTAAGTAGTGTCATGATAAAATGACCTGTCATATATAAACACTAGCAATTCAGCCTGGTTTCACTGGGGTAGTTTAAGGAATAATAAGAATAAAAAACATATGATGAATTTACATAGCAAATACTTACGCAACATCCACCCTCGTCACTTTTATAGATATAGATAACAATGTAGAATGTCTCTATTGGATTAGGGTGGGACGGGAAGGGGCAACATATATAGATACAGATAATATAAAGTGGGGTGATCGATTCTATATTATAATCAATACATAAACTGATCCCTGACTTTGTGGGGTGATAATATATATTTTTCTACTCCTAATTTTGGCTTTCTGAAAAACTTCAAGGTGTCGTTAGCGTTCTAAAATTTGGATCTACATCTGAGCGCAACTCCCGTCGAGCTAGACCGCAAAATGCAGACGCTAAGTCGAATCTATCAAACAAACAAATACTTACACAACGTCCACCCTCGTTACTTTTATAGATATAAATTATAATTAATTAAAAGTGAAATATTTACGGTGTTTACATAATATTGTTGAATTATTTCTATTTCTGCGTATTTTGGCAGCTTTCTTTTTTTTTTTTTCTTTTTTTTTTTTTTTTGCAATTTTGTCGCCCCAAGCAAGGTATTTTACTACCACTATTGTGCAGGGGATTACATATAAGAAATGTTATGAGAAAGAGTGACAGGTTATAGGGGCTGTCAGGGAGAGGGTAAGAGAAGGATGAGAATACTGATGAGAGTGAAGTGGACGGAGAAAGGAGCATGAGAGAAAGATGAATGCGGCCATAAAGCGAGGGATCAGTTTAGATATTGATTGTAATGTAGAATTGATCCCCCACTTTATATCCATATTGTAATAGTATAGAATTTTTTTTTAATGATCACATCGCTCTAAGCATGGCATTTCACTGCCACTGTTTTGCAGGGGATTACATAGGAGGAATGTTATGAGAAAGAATGACATGTTATATGATGTGTCAGGAAGTGGGTAAGAGAAGGATGAGAATACTGATGAGAGTGAAGTGGACGGAGAAAGGAGCATGAGAGAGAGAGAGAAAGAGGAAGTTAGTAAGACAGGAGATAACTATTGACTTTACATTTGAATTCTTGAAGATTGTGGCTGTCGGGAAAGCAAGTAAGCGGAAGGGAATTCCACAGGCGGGAAGTGCGAGAAAAGAAGCTGGTGGAGTAGACGTCGTGTTTACAATTTATTGGTTTCAGAGTAAAAGGGTGGGATCTAGCTGCTAATCTTGTGACTCGAGTAAATTCATACATAGGGGTTTAAAAAGAAAACGAGCAAAATCCCATAAATGAACCGGGCTTGAATGCCACTGTTGACTTCTTGATAATATCGATCTCGGAGTCGATTTTTGCGTGCAGCACTGTTATCGCTTAAAAATCATCCCATTGGTTGACAACTATAAAATATTTCCTAATATAGCCAACTAAACTTCCTGTGACTGACTACGAAGTTAATAGCTCCTGAGTTAATAGTTTTTTTTATAAGTGTATTAAGAAGAGAACTCATTTTTCTTACCTACTACTCTAAGCTACCAAAAACGATACCACAAATGTTTGCAATTACTTACCATTACATATCCAGTAAACAGAAGATAAATTTTGTCCTTTCTCAAAAATTTTCAAAAGAAATGCTTCGTTTCACTGTTTTTCATGTTTTGTTTTTTTAATATTCTCTTTTCAGAATTCTTTTTATTCTCAAGTTTTTAGATATATGAATGTTTAATTTAAAATTGATTTTTGTAATGTGAAATATTTAATAGCGTTAAAATTCGTCTCTGTCCTCCACCCTTTAGACCACGTGCTATTGCAAAATATGCATTGGCAGGAATTATCCAAAAGAAACAGAAGGTCTCTTTGAGAAAGGACGAAATTTCAAAGAAAGTATCTTCCGTTTACTGTTTACAGATATATGTTAACGCTATTAAATATTTTAACAAAGGAACAAAGGAAATTAGGCGCAGAAAAAAAATGAGTGGATGACTGAAAAGATTCATGATGTAAAGGAGCCAGAAAATGATATCAAGACATGGAATATAGTACAGGGAACTACACAAGGAAATAAGAAGAAAATGCAGACTGGTTAAAGAGGAATGGCTCAATGACAAATGTGCAGAAGTAGAGAGATTGAGCAGGAATAATCAAGCAGACATGCATAAAGAAATAAAAAAAACTGACAGGAAAAAAAACCTGCTCTTCAACAGGGTGTATAAAATCCAAGAATGGAACAATCATTTTGGAGAAAGAGGAAATACTCCAACGATGGGAAGAATATATAAAAGATCTTTTCCACGACAAGAGAGAGCAACCAATAATACGCAAAGATGAGGACGGACCAGAAATATTAAAGTCTGAAGTGGAATCTGCAGTAGCCAAACTGAATAGAAACAAAGCAGCTGGACCAGCCGGCATAGTCATAGAGCTGCTGATAACCCTGGAAGAATTTGGTATAGAGAAAATTACAGGAATAATAAATGAAATTTATAATAGTGGTGTAATACCAGATGACCTCAGCAAGTCGATCTTCATAGCACTATCTAAGAAGCCAGGAGCAAACGAGTGCGAACTCCACAGAACCATCGGTTTAATGAGCCATATAACAAAACTGATCGTCCGAATCCTGATGAATAGAGCGAGAAGCAGAATCAGGCCAGAGATAGGAAAAGAACAGTGTGGTTTCGTCAAAGACATAAGAACAAGAAATGTCATATTTATGATTAGGCAATACAAATGAAGAAGGACTTATACCTGTGCTTTATTGATTTATCTCTATTGACTGACGATAAACTGTATCCGGCAGCAAGGCCTCTGATTGGGAGGTTGTGAGGAACATAGAACCACCTCTTTATTGCTGTTGTTCCCAGGTCCACCTTGACCTAGGATGGTAGCACTTGTTAGGGTCCCAGCTATCGGCAAATATTTACCCTCTAAACTCGAGTCAAAACACTATGAAAATATAAAAATAGACTTTTTATAGTAAAAATTTTAAAAATATTTTTTCGAAAGAAAATATTATAAACAATACATTTTTGAAAAAGACGATGTTACCAAAATATTACCAGCAATACATTTTGGAAGAAAATCGTAGGAAAAAATATTACCTGTAATTTTTTGTTTTTGGGGAACAAAATATACTAGCAATGCATTTGACTGTCGACAAAATTCTCTTTACAAAAATGTGTCAATGAAACCTGATCTACAAACTGTTTTTTAAAAATACAAAATCAGAAGACAAAAAAAAAAAGAACGCATTTAAGTGGAAGTAAAACAACTGCCTGGCTTGGGGTGAAATAATTATTTTTAAAAATTATATTGGCGAAAGTCGAAGATAGTAAGAATTCGAAGGTTTCGTCGTTCTGGTTTTGTTAGCTAATGTCTCTAGAGTAGGCGCGCTATCACTCAAATAGTGTAACTAAGATCCACTCAGCATAGTTGAAGTATAAATCACATCGTTTACCGTAAAGAGTAATTTTGTCCCTAATTCATTGCATGCAAATTTGAAACAGTTTTCATAAATCTTCTAGAGGTGGGATTTTATTTATTTAGGTTAATCGAAATCCCATATATGTGTTTATATACACAGTCAACTAATATATGCTTACAAAAATAATTGTTCATATAGATTTGTGTACATAAAAGTTATACATGTACAGATGTTATTAATGTCATATATATTTTTTTTTTAAAATCATATCACCCCAAGCAAGGCGGTAACGCCACTGATGCGCAGGGGGTTACGTAAGAGTAAGAAAAAAGAAAACCGGAAACCACATCCTTGTGTGTGTGTGTGTGTGTGTGTGTGTGTGTGTGTGTGTGTGTGTGAACATACATACCAACATATGTGCAAAAGTTCAGTCAGTCAGTTAAGTGCCATAGGTGATACACGCTTGGGCGATCATGTCTATTTCGAGACATGACTGACTTGGCAGAAGACTATCCCGCAGTAGGTTGACATTGCTTTAGACTAGTTGCCGACCAAGGCTATAGAACCCAATCTGTTCTATTATTTAACCCATAACTGGAGGGAAGAGACGAATTAATACCCAAGGGCATTTGTGCGTAAGTGAATGCAAGGAATTCAACTGGAATTCGAACTCGGCACCCCGATTTGACTTTGGCGTCGATATCCACTGTACCGCAACGCACATCCTCAAAAGTCCAGATGTAAATAACAAATATATTTGTAAAATGATAATATGAATAAAGACAAAAGGAAAACAATTCTTTACCGACGCGTTTCGTCCTCTGATGGACTTTCTTTATCAAGGCAAATGCAAGAATTTTATTATGCAACAATTATTTATAAACCGAGTTAAAAATATTGTTAGGTTTTCAAAATTTTAAAATGTAGTAACGCTCATAAATATTCTTCTGAATACCTGTGAAAGACAAGGTAAACTATGGAAGGCGGTAAATGACAAAACATACTGAATAACAAACGAAAGCAAGTAAATGTTATTGTTGTAGATTGATTTTAATGCAATTATTATTTATTATTTTGTTTGTTTATTTTGAATAATAGGTTTTGATTTAACAGTTTTCTTTTATTTTTCTAATTATTTTATTGTCATATATGTTGGCTTAAGATAGAGTGTGTATTTTAGAAAGAGCGCAGGTTTATATTTTAGGAAAATTCGATAGTGGCACTTTCACAAACTTTTCGTCCAAGTAAATTATCTCTTTTAATAAGTGTTTCATTCTTTAGATCGAAGCTGTAGTTGAACTTATTTCTATGTATGAAAAATATATTCGATGAATTGTTATGCATATATAACCAATAAATTGTAAACGCAAATTCTACTCCATCAGCTTCTTTTCTCACAATTCCAGCCTGTGACATTCCCTTCCATTTACTTGCTTTCACGACAGCTATAATCTCCAAGAATTTAAATGTAAATAGTCATCTCCTATCTCGCTAACCTGCATCCTCTCTCTCTCTCTCTCTCTCTCTCTCTCTCTCTCTCTCTCTCTCACTCATGCTCAATTCTCCATCCACTCCACTCTTGTCAGAATTCTCATCCTTCTCTTACCCACTTCCTGACACCCCCTATAACCAGTCACTCTTTCTCATAACTTTCCTCCTATGTAACCCCAAGAATTTAAATGTAAAATTAATAATTATCTCCGATCTTACTAACCTGCATCCTCTCTCTCTCTCTCTCTCTCTCTCTCTCTCTCTCTCGTACTCTCTTCTCCGTCCACTCCACTCTCATCAGTATTCTCATCCTTCTTTTTCCCACTTTCTGACACCCCTTATAACCAGTCACTCTTTCTCATAACTTTCCTCCTATGTAACCCCCTCCAAAACAGTGGCAATAAAATGCCTTCCTTAGGGCGATATGATTATTAAAAAAAAAAGATAGATAGATAGATAGATAGATAGCCCTACAACTACAATCTCCAAGAATTTCTCACTAACCTACATCTTCTCTCTCACGCTCCTTTCTCCGTCCACTCCACTCTCATCAGTATTCTCATCCTTCTCTTACCCACTTCCTGAAACCCCCTATAACCTGTCACTCTTTCTCATAACTTTCCTTCTATGTAATCCCCTACAAAACAGTGGCAGTAAAATGCCTTGCTTGGGATGATATGATTATAAAAAATGTTCTATACTATTACAATCTGGGGATCAATACTACATTACAATCAATATATAAACTGATCCCTCACTTCATGGCCGCATTGATCCTTCTCTCATGCTTCTTTCTCCGTCTACTCTACTTTCATTAGTATTCTCATCCTTCTCTTACCGACTTCCTGACACCTCCTATAACCTGTCATTCTTTTTCATACCATTCCTATGTAATCCCCTGCAAAACAGTGGAAACAAAATGCCTTGCTTGGGGCGATATGATTATAAAATAATAAAAATAAAAAAATAAGATCCTTCATGTTTTCAAAGATTCGTTTTTTACCATGCTATGTATATTCATATATAGATATATTATATTTAAACAAAAAATTCATCTACAGTGGAATGAATAAAACGCGAATAACGAATGCGTTTTTAAATCGAATTGATCTTAGTCAACAACTAAATGGTAAAACAAACGAAAACTAATGTGCGGTGTTGTATTTCATCAAAGTTTTTCATATGAACATCGAAGGTTGTCTTATAATATAGATGCAAAAATTATTCTATGCAATAGTTTTTTTTTTTGTTTTTTTTGTTTTTTTGGCATGTTCCAACAAATATTGATTCCTTACGAAAATGCACTTATATGCATATGTGTCCGAAATTGTTGAATTAAAATGAGTTTTAAGTATGTCTAAATAATCTGTACAAATCTGCTCATTATTTAATACGTATACTCTTGCAAATACTTCCGTAAACACACACACACACACACACACACACACACACACACACACACACACATATATATATATATTATGTTTGCACGGAGACAAAATGTCTTGGGTATCTACTCATCAATCTTTTTAAGTCGTACCAATATGACATGCAAGATTTCTTATATATTTTTTTATTTGTTTCTTTCTTATTTTAGATGAATGATAGGGTCGATGGTTACTTCCCCGCATGGTTGCTTCGAAATCTATGGTTGGGTGCTTTTGAAGGATGAGAAGGATCAGCTAATGAGTGAATAGCCATACAAGCTAAAGGACAATTAAAAAAAACATATACACATACATGTCTGCATGCATTTGCATTTGTATTTGTGTACACACACACGCGCACACACACACACATATATATACATATATATATATATATATATATATATATATATATACTATATATACTCAAATACAATATTGCAATATATATATATATATATATATATATACTCAAATACAATATATATATATATATATATATATATATATACACTCAAATGCAAATAACTCCACCCACGTCTATTGAACAGGTGAAGAGGCTCATCCCTTGTTTCCTGTTTAGGATGCGGTTTCCGGTTTTCTCTTTTCCAATCTTTTCACTCCTATGTAGCCCCCTGCACATCAGTGGCGTTACCGCCTTGCTCGGGGTGATATGATTAAATATATATATATATGTAAATTCAGATAAAACTTAGTGGGGAAATAGCCATTTTCAACATGTCATTTTAAGGCATGCATTCTTCGACTCCTTATAAACAGAGAATGAGGAAAAATTCTCAACCCAAAGGTTCTTTTTCTTCTATGTGACTTGCCTTTTCAGGATGTAGGTGATCATGGCCTTCCACGTCTTCCTATCACTGGTGGCTCTTAGCACGCTTTCTCGTTCTGTCCTCCACCTGCTCAGGCCCTTATGACAAAATTCTTAGCCCAGTAGTTAGCTTAGGTAAAGAAAGGGATTGGGATTTAATGGTTTTCATTGGGTTGGGCTGTGAGATGGTGTTAGTAGTAATGCCTCCTTGGTAGTGGGAGATATGTGGCCTGACCCTTGGGTTAGTAGTTGTAGGTGGTGGAAAATAACTGCTTGGCTAACTTTTAAAGTATTTTTTTAAATTTTTATTGGGACTAATTGGGAGAATAGGATAATCATTTTAATTTATATTTGTTTCTATGGCAACACATATTCATGATCTCCCTTCGTTTGTATATTTTGGTCTTGAAATTTTAAAATTTTAAATTTTTTCTGTCAAAAATAGATTACACCTATCTCTTAAGCTATTAGGGGTCCTAGCCTTGCCTATGAGTTCCCATTTTATCTGGGGGACTTTCTTTTCGTTCCCAGTATTTTCTAGAAAAGGCTGTTTGGTATCTTAAACTAGGGTTAGTGAAGGAGTGCCTACATATATATATATTCTTTCACCAGCCGCAGAGGATGCGCAACTTTGATCTTCACCTGAAGCTGAACGGATCCAAATTTCATATTTCTCGTCAACGGATATGTCGGTATTTTCCTTTATCTAAACTTATTTATAAATGGAACTTTGTGTGTGTGTGTGTGTGTGTGTGTGTGTGTGTGTGTGTGTGTGTGTGTTACCTATAGACTCCGAAACGGCTGAACCGATTTTCTTGAAAATTTACACAGTTGTACTATAAGCGTCCGCTAGTATTCTTAGCTAGGTTTTGTGTCGAGGTATCTCCGATAAATATCGATAATCGAAAAAATCGGGTTATAGAAGGAGTGGTCCGATTTTAATCAAATTTCATACACTCATAAGAAACGATACTCAGAAGTTTCAAGGTTGCAATTCTTACAATAGTGCAGAAAACCGATAATATATATATATATATATATATATATATAAGGCAAGATGTTTGTGTGTGTGTCTGTTTGTCTGTATGTTTGTATTTTTTCAGCCCTTTTATTTTAGTTTTTGCTTCGGGTTTAGTTCTAAGTAGGTATAATTGTAGTTCTTAGTCTCAGCCATGATACCATTTACTCAGAGGACTTATTTAGCCTTCAAAATTCAGTTTACGACGAAAAAAAACTTATTTGATATCGATACCAGGAAATCAAAATTTGACATTTTTCTTTCAGCCTACGGTTTCGCTTGAACTGGAAACAACTATTGCTTTTTAGTTTTTCGTGCCAACATCCAAAGAGTCTGAGCTCCAGGACCCTGGATTAGTTTTAAAGCTTTCATTACACCCAAGCAACGCCAGGCTGTACTGCTAGTATATATATATATATATATATATACTAGGTGCGATTGGTAAATTGTCGCAATTATCTTATTTTCAAATATTCTTTAGGCTGAGTCTGAGCTCTAGGACCATGGATTAGTTTTAAAGCTTTCATTACACCCGAGCAACGCCGGGCTATAGTGCTAGTATTACTATCAGAGTTCAGGATTTTATCTTTTGTTTGTTTGTAACAAAATTTTCCTGTTTCTTAATAGTTTACTTCTTTTCCTTTTAGTTCATACATTCACAAGACATACACAGGCTAAAGCATTCGTTGAAAATTTCTGTTTTTATGCCACCCTCTCGTGGTGTATAAAATTTTCGATTTCTCTATCACGTCTTGATTAGTTTCTAAAGTTATCAAAAGACTTGATTTGACGATCTTGGTGCAAGGCCGTTCTTAATCGGTGGAGTGATCCGTCTGGTTAATTCCGGTAACAAACAAGACTCCGGCCTGCTAACTAGTGCGCCGATGTGTGCGTTTAGTCAACGGCGGGCTCGGCGTTCATCACGCCCGTGTCCGCGTCAGTCTTACTCACCTCTTGGAGGGACGGGTGGCAGAAAGCCATAAGAGGCAGAGCGATAACAGGTCTGTGATGTCCTTAGATGTCCGTGTCCACAGGAGCATTACACTGGAGGTATCAGCGGGGACTTTTCCCCGGCCCGAGAGGATCGGGAAACCTCTTAACCACTTCTAGTGATAGGGATCAGGGCCTGTAACCAACACCGTGAACGAGGAATTCCCGGTATCTTACCTGCTAGTCGGGATAAAATTCCAGAAATCGTTCTTAATAACCTTAGCTCAGAATTATTTCTAATCTCGACAAAAGTTTGAAGAAGAAATATTTCCCATGTCTAAGGAAGGTGCTAAGCAGCATGTCCTGTGTTCAATAATGTGACTGACCGTCGAAATATCGTTCATTGGTCTCTGTACTGTCAGCATCAAACTCTTTGGGTTTATTATCAAAAAGACTGTTGATGATCACTTCAACAGAGGCAGACTCCTGAGACACAAACAGTATAGATTTCGTTCCTCTCCGTTCACCGCTGATGTTCTGTCATTACAGAGAGAATCAATGAAGTAGTCAATAATAACGTCATCACGAGAGCAATCGCCTTAGAAAACTTAAAGGCTTGAAAATTGTTTCACAAACACTTCATCTCTGGAAGAATCTTCACAATTATCCTCCTTCCTATCGGGTAAGTCCATGAAGGTTTGTCGTTAACAGCCAATTTTCTGAAACACTTGGGATCAATGCAGATGTCACTCAAGGCTCTCTCATCAGTCATACTCACATTTTGTTTTAGATAGACTAAACTATCGCCCGGTTCACACTCCACCCACGTCTATTGAACAGGTGAACAGGTTCATCCCTTGTTCCCTGTTTAGGATGTGGTTTCCGGCTTTCTCTTTCCCAATCTTTTCATTCTTACGTAGCCCACTGCGCATCATTGGCGTTACCGCCTTGCTCAGGGTCAGTCAGTCAGTCAGTTAAGTGCCATACGTGATACACGCTTGGGCGATCATGTCTCAAAAGAGACATGACTGACTGGGCAGAAGATTATCCCGCAGTAGGTTGCCATTGCTTTCTGCGGTAGACTGGTTGCCGACCAAGGCTATAGAACCGAATCTGTCCTGCTATTTAACCCATAACTGGAAGGAAGAGACGGATTAATACCTTTCCCAAGGGTATTTGCGCGTAAGTGAATACAATGGATTCAACTGGAATTCGAACTCGGCTCCCCGAGTTCGAATTATATAATCATATATATTTATATATATTATATAATTATATAATTATATAATCATATTACCCTTGCTCAGGGTAATATGATTAATAAAAATATTAAAGATCTACCCAGGAACATTTAAAGATTATTAATAAATATCCGTGAAGATAGTACCACAGTTCATGAGTGCATCTCCAAAAATCTAGATGATCATAATCTGAAAATTACTATCTCTTCTGGTGTAGCTCTTGCAGCTTATTGGGGGGGGGGGTGACCGTCATGTAACACTCAATATTTCCCAAACCAAGTTAGTAACGTTCCATCGTCATCACAGAGCAGACCCTAAACTTTCTTGATGAGCGGTTGTACTCTCTTTGAGATGTTATATTTTAATCGTCAACTGTGACTCAGGTTCACCCCAGATCTCAATTGAAACTTGTATACACGATTCATTGCTAATAATGTTAGTAAAATGGTCGGATCTCTCTTGAAAATATCTGACTCCTTCTGCAATACTTTATACAAGTCGGGGATACTAAAATCAAGCAGGTACAAAAATTTAAATACCTGGGAAGTGTTATAACAGAAGATGGAAAGTGCGACACAAAGATCCGAAGGCGAATTGGCATGGCGAAGGAAGCATTCCAGAAGTTGAGTAAAGTATTAAGAAACAGGACAATTTTGCTAGAAACAAAGAAGTGTGTACTGGATTGTTACGTGCTATCCGTCCTTCAATATAGCAGTGAATGCTGGACAATATCATCAAAGATGAAGGAAAACCTTGAAGCAACTGAAATGCGGTTCTACAGAAGGATGCTGCGAATATCATGGATCGAGCATGTGAGCAATTATGAGGTTTTAAAAATGATAGAAACGAAAAGGAAATGAATACTGAGCATCAGGAAGAAACAGCTGAAGTTCCAATGAAGAAAGAGGGCTTGGAGAACCTAATACTAACAGGCCAGATAGAGGGGAAATAGACAGGGGAAAGCAGCGGATAACATATTTGAAGGACCTAATCAGGTGGATGATGGAACGTGGGTTGCATGGTGTAACAGAAGGCGTGCTAAGAGCCACCATGGATAGGGAGACGTGGAAAGCCATGATCGCCTACGTCTTGAAGGAACAGTGCACATAGAAGAAGAAGAGCAGAATAAAAATTGATTATTGTTGCCATATCTGTGCTGAACCTGCTCAATCCTCACTTTTAAGCCTTTGCAGGGTTCAAGTGTTTACCCGTCCCTGTGGGCGATGAATTATTTTCACTTCTTCAGCCCTTTTTTCCACAAATAAAACGTTGCAAGTTTATCGCCAAACTATCCCTATTTTCATGACAAATGTTCGATCGAATATCATTCGTTAGCTATACCAGTTCAAATATTTGCAGCTAGAACCCGTTATGACACGTACACAGGATTTAATCATCTTCATCTTTTCCTATTATTCCTAAGAACTGATACTTTATGGAACAGACTCCAGAGGGGGTACTTCCCAATCATTACGCACAATCAGGTCTAGGATCAACCGTTAATCATCCTACATATCCTCATAACTGCACTTACTCATCTCTAACAAGCTAACAAGAAATGCATAAATCTGTTAAAGATTTACTTATATATATATATATATATATATATATATATGAGAACGGGGTTTTCTTTTTCTTTTTTTCTTTTCTAAGTTTTTAACTTCCTCCGTTCCTTGCACGTATCAATCGTCAACCCGCCCAGATCCTTTCTGTGGGCCTATTTTTCGATTGAACGAGAACCAGTTCGTATATAAATGTCACAAATGTCCTTCCTAATATGGACATGTGGGCGTCTACGAAAAATCAAATAAAAGTGAAGAAATTTTTGTTTTGTTTTTTTTTGTTTTTTGGTGGGGGGGGGGTGATAT
>JBBBDQ010001548.1:40000-60000 GCA_037127315.1 Ascarosepion bandense
CCTTATTCACTTGGATATATATATATATATATATATATATATATATATATATATATATATATATCAATTGATGTGCTTTCTATAAGTGTCGAAAACCTCATAAGAATATTAAAACTTTGTGACAATTTGTAACTTTTTGTGTGAGTGCTTATTCCAGTTGAGAGACCAGGTAAAATATCGTTTTTGTATATTACAGTTACACATACATACACAAACACATATTCTCTCTCTCTCTCTCTCTCTCTCTCTCTCTCTCTCTCTCACTCACTCTCTCTCTGAGTATGTTTTCTCTTTTTCTTCACACACATACACACACACTCTCTCACTCACTCTCTCTCTCTCTCCCTTCACACACATACACACACACACTCTCTCACTCTCTCTCTCTCTCTATCTCTCTCTCTCTCTCTTCACACACATACACAAGCACTCGCGTGCTCACACACATGCACGCGCGTGCGCACCATTCTCCAATTTAATTCTTAGAACTGCTTCGTTTTGTTTTTTGTTATTCTAGGAAATTATCAGTTTCTTCAACTTAGGAAGTTTTTCATTTTTTCACTTTTTCTTAGGAAATGAATTGCTATTACTTTATGTTCCTCTTGATTTATGAGGATTTTCCTGTTGAATTCTCTTTGTTTGTCATTCTTTATGTCACACTATATTTATTCTATTATTTTATTTTTCAGTTTTTTTTTTAAACCATCCCATTTTTGTAAAAATATATGAAACTCGAAATCGAGGCCCTCAGAAGTGTAGAGTTATAGCCTCAAACTTGTGACAGATGTCTTGTTTGGTATTTTCGAGTATCACCTGCAAATAATTGCAAATCATATGGACCTTGATAAAAGATTTATATATTTCTTTAAGTTTCTGTTCTTCTTGCTTCATTTTTTAGTATTTATTTTTGTTTTCGTTTTGAAGGAATTTCCTTTCTGTATTTTACAGACGTGATTTACAGTTAACTCTTTTCTTTTTCTTTTTTTTTTTTTGTTTTCTTTTGTTTTTGTTCAAAGAAAATAAATATTCCCAATAGATGTAATGTTGAAGGAAACTCAGATACTAATTGTAAATTCCGTATTTTCAATTTAGAAATCTCTGAGATCCTAAAATTTATATTTCACGTATTTTTCTAAACTCACAAATTAATCTTTTTGATCGCCTATGACAATATACATTTGTAAATATCATAAAATTGGAAATCAAAGAAATAAACAAAATTTGCCTAAAAGATAATATCCGTTAAACAGGTGCTTTATTCACGTTTAATTACGATGTACACTGTTATATGTTTTATTGCATTGTATTCTTGATGTTTCTGAAGCCCTACGATAATAAGAAATTCATATGAACACTTCAACATGTAAGGTTATTAATCATAGAAGAATGATAGTTTAAGCCTACACGTGCAGCATGCTTTAGCGGTAAATTCACCCAGGACATTCTTATTCGAACCATACTTTTCATTATATATTCAATAAGGTGCCCTTAACCCCTTAATTTTGGCCACGAACTAACGGATTCTTCACTCACCTTCTTATTCTACAATCTCTTTTTTTTTTAATCGTTTCACCCCAAGCAAGGCGGTACCGGCACTGATGTGCAGGGGGCTACATAAGAGTAAAAGTTTAGACATGAGGAAAATGAAAAGAAGACGGACCATTTACAGGGGGGGTCAGAGAAAGGGCAAGAGAAGGATGGAAACACAGGTGTGAAGACAGTTGCGAAGGTAGAGAGAAAGGAAGCGAACAAGATATACAGTTTGATGTAGACAGAACTGGAGTCAAGTGGATAAGAGATGGGTATTGACATTGCATTTAAATTCCTGGAGGTTGTAGCCATCAAGAAAGCAAGTATATGGAAGGGAATTCCACAGGCGCGAACTGCGAGAAAAGAAGCTGATGTAGTAGAATTATCGGCTACATTTGGTTGATCTAACTTTGAATGGGTGGGACCTTGTTGCCAGTCTGGTTGAACGAGTAAATTCTTGTGGCGGGGGAACCAGTGACTTTTCGTCAGAACAGTAGCCATGAAAATATTTGTAGAATAGACAGAGGGAAGCCACATCCCGCCGGTGAGAAAGTGGCTGGAGTCGAACCGCCAAATCGGTACCTATCACATTACTGATTCTCCTTTGGAGCCTGTCAAGAACACTGAGATGAACAGTACCTACTCCCTTTATTGCAACCCCATTTATTTGAAAATCGATTGTACCTTGTTCAGTTAGCCTGTCTTTTAGAGTTTAATTTGGTTTGTTGTGTTTGTTTAACGGCATATCAACCTCTATGGGTTATTTATGATAAAATCTAAATATTTTGTACACAAATTTTATTTGATTTCGTTTTTATTTTTTTTTTTTAGATAATAGTGACTTTTACTTACTAATTCATCTTACCCATAACTCATAGCTGGGGAAATAAGTGATGGATTTTGCACGTAAGTGAATATAACGAACTCAACGGCAATTAGAACTCGGTTCTCCGATTAAAACTTCCGAGCCATTATCCATCACACCACCCGCACATTCACACTTACATTACCTGGTATTTCGAAGCGATCACCCATCTGAGCATTGACCGAGCTCGGTATTCCTTAACATTGGTGACCTTACGGGAACCTATGTTTTAACGTGATATGGCGATAAGAACTTGGAAACTAGGAAAAGTGTAGATATTTTTTGCGCAATAAAAATTTTGTGACATCGAAGAAGAAACTTTGTATAAAAAAAGTGTATAAAAAATTCTCAGCTTTTGTCGTTAAAGAAGTTGAAATAAGTTTGGATAAAATCTGTTGTGACATTGTGGTGATACCGAGCAAAGCGAAGGACCGGATGTTTGCACTCTCAGGACCAGAAAGCAAATGACCAAAACTGGTCGGTGCGCAGCCGGCTCCACGAAAGAGGTTCCGGCAGAAAGCCAAAAATTAATTAAATATCAAATTCCAGTTAGCGAGCCTACGCGAATTTTATTTATCGGCCAATGGGAAGCCCAGAATCAAATACGAGTGTGAATTTCCAAATGATCTGCTGGGATTCACAAAGACGATATAAAAAGCCGACACAGAAAGCATCGCCACGAGACGGGACAGACGAGAGAGACAGAGACACTTGAGAAAAGCACGTGTGTAATTAGCACTTCCCTTGACCAAGTCAAGTGATTTACTATGCTCGCCGCCCTTTCCTCTCCTTTTCTTCTTCACTGTCTCTAAACTACTTACCGACCATAGGAGCGGATATATCAAACACATTCCTAATTTACAACGCTCCCACATTCATACGCACAAATTCTCTTTTCAGCATTTTATTGCCATGAACTTTTAACGTCCGTTGGACCGATCCTAAAAGGATTACTTTAATTGTAAAAACCTTAATTAATATGTGTATATATAAAATGTTGTTTCTATACTCAATTTGCTTTTCGTGTTTTATAATCCCTTTTTATGACTTATAGTGGGCTATCTACAACGAGGCCAAATTCCGTTAATCTGCAACAACACGCAGCTACTCTTCACTAGAACGGATAACCCACTACAACATTTCTGATAATCTGATAGTCTGATAATTTCTGATAATTTCTGATAGTCGTTTATAAATTAACAATTTTTCATTTATTTTCTTAATTAAATATTTTTAGTCTGTCAAACAGAAATAATACGTAAATAATAATCTAAGGACTGGTATATTTAACCAACATCTAAGAAAGAAACTTATTTCATAACATTAAAATGTTATTGTTTTTAATTCTTTGTAATACACAAAATAATATTGCCTGCAAAACTCAATCTTCTAAGATAACGTTTTGTTATTTAATGATCCCTACACATTCCAAAATGAGACGCTAATTCGAAATTAAGTAATTAACATAACTTTTCTGAGTTTTGAATAGCGCTTCAAATTATTTAAACTAATATCGCCTCCTTGTTCTGTTGCGAAGGTTTGGGCAAATGAAGCATACTATCAAAAGATTTAATAAATTTTACAAGAATCCAGAAAACCTAACAGTGTTACATGATTCTATACTTTAACTAGCAGTATATCCCGGTGTTGCTCGTGTGTAATGAAAGCTTTAAAACTAATCCATGATCCTGGAGCTCAGACTCAGCCTAAAGAATATTTGAAATAATAAAATAATTGCGACAATTTACCAATCGCATCTAGTATATATATATATATATATATATATATATATATATATATATATACCAGCAGTATAGCCCGGCGTTGCTCAGGTGTAATGAAAGCTTTAAAACTAATCCATGGTCCTGGAACTCAGACTCTTTGGACGTTGGCACGAAAGTTGTTTCCAGTTAAAGCGAAACCGTAAACTGAAAGAAAAATGAATGAATGTAAGTCAAATTTTAATTTCCTGGTATCGATATCAAATAAGATTTTTCGTCGTAAACTGGATGTTGAAGGCTAAATAAGTCCTCTGAGTAAATGTCATCATGGTTGAGACTAAGAACTACAATTATACCTACTTAGAGCCAAACCCGAAACAAAAACTGAAATAAAAGGGCTAAAAAAATACAGACATACAGGCAGATAAACAGACACACACACAAACATCTTGCCTTATATATATATATATATATATATATATATATTATCGATTTTCTGCACTATTGTAAGAACTGCAACCTTGAAACTTCTGAATATCGTTTCTTATGTCTTTGTCTATGAGTGTATGAAATTTGATTAAAATCGGACCACTCCTTCTATAACCCGATTTTTTCGATTATCGATTTTCGATATTTATCGGGGTACCTCGACACAAAACCTAGCTAAGAACACTCGCAGATGCTTATAGTACAACTGAGTAAATTTTCCAGAAAATCGGTTCAACCGTTTCGGAGTCTATAGGTACCGGACACACACACACACAGACACACACAGACAAATTTATAAATAAGTTTAGATTTAGATTTAACTCAGTTAGTCATACTGCTAAATGTTAAAAGAATACAAGACGACTATATTTACGTAACAGCCTTATTGTTATATAAGTAGCATTTTTGTCAACTTATTTTTACCACAAAACCACAAGTAGAAACCATACATTAAGAATCAGAACTAACTCGTTAATCACGCTAATCATTGTCGCTGGCCCGGTCTTAGAAACGTCATTGGTAATAGCCATTGAAAGAATGGTTTTAATTTTCTATTTGCGAAGTTTTTTTTTCAAAAATATTCCGATTTTTTAAACAAAAAACTCAAAATTAAAATCAATCTTTAAAAATCTATTCACCAGTATATAATTGTAAAACACTCTTGAAATATCCAATTTACACCAACTGTAGTGTCGACCTCAGTATTACAGCGAATTCTTCCTTATACAATTAAACTATTCGTATGTCTTAAATATTACGTCCCTAAGATAATTGCTAATGAAAATTTCATCAATGTTTTATTAGATTCACGTCCACGAGACAGAGTAAATTATTATTTGAAGCGATCCACTGAGACAGATGCTGGTACGAAATTATCGTTTTGTACATCACTATTCGAACAAGAAGCTAGCTGGAAGCTTTCTATTTGGGAAATATATATCGCAATTTTGTTTTGTTTAGTTATTTATTTTAACTGGAATGAAAGGATTTATACTCATTTGAAACTTCTAAACTATGTAGCTTAGCGAACTGTAATTTTACGAAAATTGCGAGACCTGAACATAGATCTACACCTTATATTATTTTTAATCGTTTCATCCCAAGTAACGCAATAAAGTCACTGAGACATAAGGGGTCACTTAGTGTGAAAGCATGAGAAAAAACGAGAGACATTATTAAGGAGCGGGAACAAAAAAAAGGAATCAAGAAAATTAGATAACGATTGACAATGCATTTAAATTTTAGAACATCGAAGTTGACTAGAAAACACGAAGCCAAAAAGGACTTCCACGAGAGACAAGAAACTAGTAGCATAGAACTTACGGTTGTATGTAGCCAATTCTACTCTACTTAGCATTATGGGTTCTTCTTTATCAGGCCGGAGATAACTGACAACCGATTGCCCAAATGCAACTCCTTCAGAAATCCTGTGACAAAGGGACATCGCACATGCAAGTAATCTATCAGTCAGTCAATTAGATGCCATGTGTGATACACGCTTTGGGCGATCATGTCTCAAAAGAGACATGACTGACTGGGCAGAAGATTATCCCGCAGTAGGTTGCCATTGCTTTCTGCGGTAGACTCGTTGCCGAACAAGGCTATAGAACCCAAGCTGTCCTGTTATTTATCCCATAACTGGAGTGAAGATTTGTAACAGATGTGAAACCCTATCGCAAATCTTCGTCTACGAAGACAAGCCATTATTGCCGACTTTTTGCATTTTCTTTATAGATTTTTTTTATAATCGTATCGCCCCAAGCAAGGCATTTTTCTGCCACTGTTGTGCATGGGGTTACATAAGAGGAAAGTTATGAGAAAGAGTGACAGGTTACAGGGGGTGTTAGAAAGAGAGTAAGAGAAGGATGAGAATCTTGATGAGAGAGTGGGTGAGCGGAGAAAGGAGCATGAAAGAGAGGATGCAAGTTAGTGAGACAGGAGATGACTATTGACTTTACATTTGAATTCTTAGAGATTATAACTGCCGGGGAAGTAAGTAAACAGAAAGGAATTCCACAAGCGGGAAGTGCGAGAAAAGAAGCTGATGGAGTAGAATTTGCGTTTACAATTTATTGGTTTCACAGTAAAAGGGGGTGCTAGTTCCTAATCTTGTGGCTCGAGTAAATTTATATATAGGAGGCACCAGTGAGCTAAGTTCATCGGAGTAGAAGCCGTGAAAGTATTTGTAGAAGAGACACAGGGAAGCCACTTTGCGTCGGTGAGAAAGCGACTGTATTCTAGCTTCCAAGTCGGGATCGCTCACATTACAGATTCTTCGTTGGAGTTTGTCAATGAACCCTAAGTGGATAGCAGGAGCACCCGACCAGATATGGTAGCAATTAACGGGCGGTTGGTAGATTTGTATATGGGCAGGATTGTTTTAGACGGAAATAACTTCCTGGCCCTGCACAAAGAACCGACTTTCTTAGCAGCGGATTTAGCTATGGATTCTATGTAGTCATTCCACTTGAGGTCTGATGAGCTAGTTAACCCAAGGAGGCGCAGTGTTTTGCTTTCAGGGAGACTAGCCTGATACATGCTAATAGAGGGTAGGAGCGATTGTCTGTAATGGTTAATAGATAGCAGCTTCGTTTTGGAAGCATTAAAATTCGCGGGCCATTTCTTACTCCAGTCCACCACTCGTTGGAGTTTCTTTTCAAGCTCGGCAGCGATGTTTGCTTTATCAGCCTCGGCAGATTTTTGATCGAGACGAGAGTAAACCGTAGTGTCGTCAGCGTATATGCCTACTTGGGATCTTATTACATCGGGGAGATCGTTAATGAAGATCAGGAAAAGCGTAGGACCTAGAATAGAGCCTTGAAGGACTCCTGCGTTCGTGTGATAGTATTGGGAGGCATGTCCGTTACATGAATGACTTCGTAGATAAACCTTGTGAAAATGAAATTGTTTGTCGGCAAAACTCAATATTCTCACGTAACTTTGCTATTTAATGTCCCTACAGATTCCAAAATTAGAAAGAAACACGAATTCAAAATTAAATAATTAACATGACTTTCTAAGTTTTGAATATCATTTCAAATTCAGTCAGTTAAGTGCCATACGTGATACACGCTTGGGCGATCATGTCTCGAAACATGACTGACTGAGCAGAATATTATCCCGCAGTAGGTTGCCATTGCTTGACGCGGTAGACTGGTTGCCGACCAAGGCTATAGAACCCAATCCGTCCTGTTATTTAACCCATAACTGGAAGGATCAGTCAGTTAAGTGCCATACATGAAACACGCTTGGGCGATCATGTCTTGAAAGAGACATGACTGACTGGGAAGAAGATTATCCCGCAGTAGGTTGCCATTGCTTTCTGCGGTAGACTGGTTGCCAGCCAAGGCTATAGAACTCAATCTGTCCTGTTATTTAACCTATAACTGGAAGGAAGAGACGGATTAATACCTTTCCCAAGGGCATTTGCGCGTAAGTTAGTGCAATGAATTCAACTGGAATTCGAATGCGGCTCCCCGATTTCTCGTTCCAAGCCGATATCCACTGCACCACAACGCACATCCCATTTAAAATTATTGAAACAAATATCGCCTCGCAAAAGTTTGGGCAAATGAAGCATACTATCAAGTGTTTTGAGCATTTGAACCTATATGTGCTACAGATTTAATCAACTTTCACAAAAAATCCAAAAATATTTACAGTGTTGAGAGAATACAGGATTACATGACTCTATCCTTCAATTTAACGTAGTCACAAATGCTGCTAACAGTTAAAAGAATAAAAGACACTACTATAATTGCGAAACGGCCTTTTTATCGTATAAGTAGCATTTTTGTCAACTTATTTTTAGCACAAAGCTGCAAGTAGAAACCATAAAGTAAGAATTGAACTCACTAGCATTGAGGCTAACGGAACTAACTTGTTAACCAATAATCCACGCTAGGCATTACCGTTGACTCGATCTTAGAAACGACATTGTTGATAGCCATTGAAAGAACAGTTTCAATTTTCTATTTACGAAGTTTTCTTCTTTTATATATATATATATATTTTTAACCTTACCAGTTTATTATTGTTTGTTCTTTACTTGCCGAGTTGATTTCGAATTACACTTGGCATATTACGTTTCGTATATTCCTTTTTATTCCTTTTTTTATTCCTTTTTATTCAATTTTTTATTCCTTTTTATTCAATTCTTTCGTACAGTTGTCTTCATTTTCGAGTTGTCTTTTTTTTTTATTAAACGTTTTACTTAATTTATTTTTGTGTTTCATTTTTACATGTTTATATTTGTCTTCGTGTATGGAATCTTTTTAATCATTCAGCATCGAAGAACGAAGAGTTTCATCTTGAATATTTCTTTTCTTTACGTTTTTTTTTTGTTTTGTTTTTTTTTTTTTTACCTACAAAAAGGAAGACTCTAAGTGGTTCAAGTGAAACAAAGACAAAAAAAGGTGGGGGGAGAAAGTGTGACAAAGAAAAGAACTCCTTTTTTCTAGGAATAATGTCTTCCAGTGATGGAAAATAAACAAATCTCATAGTTATTTTCTTTTCTGGTTTCTCTTTCATTGTGTTTATTATTGTTTATGTGATTGTTGTTATGACTGTTGCTTGTTTTTGGGTTTGTTTTTTTTTACAGAACATGGTTTGGTCAAGTAAAATCTAAAAATGGATTAGATTCGTGTCATAGAAAAACACAAGTCATTACAACATCTGCGGTTAATAACAATAATAATAATAATTATTATTATCATTATTATTTTATTTTTCTTATTTTTTCTTATTTTTCTTCATCCTTTTCTTTTTTCTTCTTTTTCTTCTTTTTCTTACTCTTTTTCTTCTTTTTCTTCTTTTTCGTCTTATTTTTCTTCGTGTTTTTCTTTTTCTTCTTTTTCTTTTTCTTTTCTCTTTTTCTTCTTTTTCATCTTATTTTTCTTCGTGTTTTTCTTTTTTCTTCATGTTTTTCTTTTTTCTTTTTCTTTTCTGTTTTTCTTCTTTTTCGTCTTATTTTTCTTCGTGTTTTTCTTTTTTCTTCTTTTTCTTTTTCTTTTCTCTTTTTCTTCTTTTTCATCTTATTTTTCTTCGTGTTTTTCTTTTTTCTTCGTGTTTTTCTTTTTCTTTTCTCTTTTTCTTCTTTTTCGTCTTATTTTTTCTTCGTGTTTTTCTTTTTTCTTCGTGTTTTTCTTTTTCTTTTCTCTTTTTTTCTTTTTCGTCTTATTTTTCTTCTTTTTCTTTTTCTTTTTCTTCTTTTTCGTCTTCTTTTTCTTCATGTTTTTCTTTTCTCTTCTTTTTCTTTATCGTCTTATTTTTCTCCATCTTTTTCTTTTTTCTTCTTTTTGGTCGTCTTCTTTTTCTTTTTCTTTCTTCCTCACTTTGTTTTATTTTTCTCTTTCCTATTTCCTTTTATTTTCTTCTACATTTCCCACTTAATTCTTATTCCATCAATTTTATTCAATCTTTTTTCATTACTTCTCGTCTTTTCTTCAATTTTCTTTGATTTTTTCGTTTATTTTTTCTTTTATATTTCCATTTTTTTTATTTCTTTCCCTTCAATTAATTCTTCCTTTTCACCATCTTCTGTATCTCACAATTTTCAACGTGAAGCGTTATCCTTTTTTCATACTTGTTGTTTATTTTTCTTCTTCATCGATAAATGAAACTCAAATTTAGTAAACTACTACACAATTAGGTCATACTATATATTAATTAAACTTCCTAATACATATAATATCCACCATATGTGTAATCATAAAAGTTACGTAATTATGACATTTGCATTTTTATATTATATATTTCAGATTACTCAAACATGTATGGCAACGTATATGTATGTATGCATGTATGTATGTAAATACATACGTACTTACACTACCGGTCATAATTATTAGGTCACCCCAGTTTTTTAAACTAAATGATGATTTCATACTATTTTTAGTATTTATTTCCAAGTGGATAATTCTAAATGAAAATGGAATGGTTCTTTTGTTATTATTACTTTGCAAACCTTCTACAAGGCAAAGAAACAAAAATGAACTCATCCAAATCATCCTAAATTTTCTTAATTCTTTCATTGATGAAACTGCAATATAGGTAATTATTAAATATTTATAAATTTATTTGATGCACATGTTATTGTGCAGTATTAACAAAATAACAATTCTATTTTCATTTACAATTATTCACTTGAAAATAAATGCTAAAAAATAGGATGAAATACATCATTTTTTTTAACCCTGCCGGTGGCCCAATAATTATGGCCGGTATTATACATACATACATACATACATACATACATACATACATACATACTGCAGTCTTCTCTAATGCAAACACAATAAGCATATCGTCAATAGTGATGAAGTTAGATGCAGTGGGCTGGCTACTTGGTACAAATGGACGACTCCAGTCTCCCTAAACCTGTTCTATGGTGGAATGTCATCTGGAGAAATACTACATTGTTGGCCACGAAAAAGTTCCAAAGACAATGTTAAGAAAAAAAGAAAGCATATTGAGATTGCTGAAGACGGATAAGGAGGCATTAACTGCTGATCGCGGGCAATGGATGAGTTTGATCTTTGGAGGTGCCAAGTTGTATGAAAAGAGCAGAGTTTCTCGGGTTAAACTTACGAGAACCTTCCAGGAGGCATGAATCATTGCCAGCTGATTGTGGCCATGTTTGGATTTGTGAGGTGTGTGGTGGCCGGTCTCTGTTGTTCAAGGCAGAACTGATGAATCATGTGAAGTCTCATCAGACCACTGAACCTGGAATCATTCCTGTTGCCTCCACCTTGCTGATCCTACTCCTGAATCCCCTGTTTACTCATGTCCAGCCTGACCAAAAATTTGTAAGTCGTCTGGTGGACTAAATCGACACCTTAGGATTCAGGATGATGACATTCCTGCTGCTGCTGCTGCCCCGAGTTTGAGTTTGAATTTTGTTTAACCGCATATCAACCTCTGTGGGGTTTAAGTGTTTTTTAATGTTCAGATATAGTGACAAAATTAATTCAGTCAGATTTTGATTAAAAAAATTATTTTTTTATTTTTATAATTTTAGAAAAATTTATTATGGCAATATTTTTTTTTCCTTCTAAAATGTATTGTTGGTAATATTTCTCTTTCAAAAATGTATATTTTTCGATAAAAGTTTATTTTTATACTTTCATGGTGTTTTGATAATTAAAATTCAGTTTACGCCGAAAAAACCTTATTTGATATCGATAGCAGGAAATCAAAATTTGACTTACACCCATTCATTTTTTTTTTCAATCTACGGTTTCGCTTTAACTGGAAACAACTATTGCTTTTTAGTCTTTCGTGCCAACGTCCAAAGAGTGTGAGCTCCAGGACCATGGTTTAGTTTTAAAGTTTTCTTTACACCCGAGCAACGCCGGGCTATACTGCTAGTAGTTACATAAACCAAACAATCATATATAACAAAATGTTAAATATTAACACCGATTCAAATGAATAGATGTTTGTAATTCGCTAGCTGTTTAACCAGTTTTAACTTTAAAAAATGTAAAATTATTCATATTTAAATTATGTAAACACACTAATATTGCAGTTTTACTGTTGTGATTAGTTGAATATAAGGCTTTCAAAATCGCTATGGGTATTTGTGGTGCAGTGGAACGAGAAATCAAGGAGCCGAGTTCGAATTCCAGTTGCGCAAATACCCTTGGGAAAGGTATTAATCCGTCTCTTCCCTCCAGTTATGGGTTAAATAGCAGGACAGACTGGCTTTTATAACTTTGGTTGGCAACCAGCCTACCGCTACTGCTGGATAATCTTCTGCCCAGTCAGTCATGTCTCTTTCGAGACATGATCCCCCAAGTGTGTATCATGTATGGCACTTAACTGACTGATTTAACAACTTTCGCTCTAGAGTCGGTAAAATTAAACACAATATTATCTGCATAGATTCCCAAGCTTTTTGCTGTGATTACCCCAGAATACAATTTCACTATTATCCATTACCCCAATGAATAAATACCCAAATACCCGTAATCTAGAAAAAGAAGTAATTATATTTTCATACATCAAAAGCAGACAAAGTTAATGGAAATTATTTAATACAATAATACCAATCTATAATAATCAGAGGTATAGTAGCCGTAACCTACCCGTGATTCTTAATGTGAGTATTGAGCTTGTATTGTCTGTGCCAGTTTATTTATTCTTGGCTTTGTGACTGAACGGGCTATTCGGGCGTAGTTTGCTACGTTGAGTCTGCTACATTTCTTGGTCTTCATTCCAAGGACAGTAGAAAAAGCTTGTTCACATAGATAAGTGATTGAAAATTCTATGAGAATTTGTACTGCTCTAGAGGTTAGTGTTGGTGTATCCTGCAGTCGAGAGATCCAAAAGGTGTCTAGACCAGACTTGGTTTCAAACAAAAGCTTTCATGCATTGTTCATTCTGAGTGTGAGGAACTCTTCTTTTGCTGGATGGTCCTCATCAGGAATGATATCTTCTCTCACAAGTTATGGATTTCTTACCTATTCATTGTTGGAATTATTCAAGTTTGGAAAGTACTTACGTAAGTTTTCCAAGAGGCCCTGTAGGTGATCACTGATGTCTGTCTTCATGTGGTTGGGGATATCTTCAGAATTAACTTTATCAAGGAAGGCATCCAATGCAAAAAATTGTGCAAAAATTCCCTTTCCAATTTCCCACAAAACGAAGCAATATTGTCCTGAAGTTCCCAAACCAAACATCCATTACCCCAAAAATATGGGCTCATTACCCCACTGGGGTAATTTACCCCGGGGTTGGGAACCATGGATCTAAGGGGATATAAAGAACATGAAAGCGTAAAGGGGGGAACGAAATAATAGCTAAAGCAAGCAAACTTCTAGAAGAAAAAAAGTTTGTTGATAGAACCCGATGCTACTAATCTTCCAAGCAATAGCCACATAACTTCAAACAACTAATTACGACAAGTTAGCTTACTCTGCGTTCAAATGTGTTTTGTGTAAATCCTTTGGCCGAAATAAGAATGGATCTGTTTGTGTGTGTCGTGTACAGATTCGTGTGTACGCATCTTTTGTACATTTGTTTTGGGTTTGTGAAAGTATTTCTCTTCCTTTGTCAAAGCTTCTGTTTATATATGTAAACAGTCTACTGTTTTCCTTAATTTCCACGATGTTTTTTTGCACACGAAAGCAATAAATAATTGTAAATAACGCTAACTTAAAAAGTTAAATAAGTCTTTCCACCAAATCAGACATATTTTTATATTTTTTGTATTTTTTTATACTTATCCATGCTTCAAGGCTATCAAGATAAAGCAGGCACCGACGGCCTTCAATCAGATCGTCTAGATGTGTTAAAAAAAATGGCGGATGTTAATATATAAACGTATTCTGTCTCCTCGGAGGTAATTAGTACCAACGGAGAGCGGAAAAATAGCATTCTAAGAATGCCTTACGGGCCGAACATATCAACAGACATGTCTCACCTTCTACCATTCCTGTTCTCTCTTTTTTTCCCCCTTTCTCTTTTTATCAATCTATCGTATACACACAAGCAGATATATAGTTCTATGCTTGTTACTTACTGCTGTGTCATTTTCATGTTTCCTTTTTTATAAAACACTTTCAGTCTTGCCGTTACTTTCTCGTAGTCATATTTTTCGCATAAATAAATTTTTGGTCAATTTGCTTCCCTCTTGTGATGTCAGTTCTTCAATACGGCAGTGAATGCTGGACAATATCATCGAAAATGAGGGCAAAACTGGAAGTAGCGGAAATGTGGTTCTACAGAAGGATGCTGCGGATATCGTGGACTGAGCATGAAAGCAACAATGAGGTGTTGGAGAGAATGGCAGCAAAAAGGAAATTAATACTGAGCATCAGGAAGGGACAACTGAAGTTCCTGGGACATTCAATAAGGAAGGAGAGCTTGAAGAACCTGATACTGACTGGCCAGATAGAAGGAAATAAAAAGAGACAGAAGAAGGCAGCGGATAACATATTTTCAGGGCCTGATCGGGTGGATAACAGAACAGGGGTTGCGAGGTGTGACAGGAACAAACATACTAAGATCCACAAGGGATAGGGAGACGTGGAGAACCATGATCGCCTACGCCCTGAAGGGACAGGGCACATAGAAGAAGAAGAAGCTTCCCTCTGTTTTAAATCTCTCTATTCAGCGTGCATCTATCATAAAATTATTTGATGGGAAGGAGACATTTATCATTCTAATTGTTAGATGTAAACTTTTATATTCAGAGATTGGATAAATCACATTGGATGTTATGCGAGGCTTATGTAAAAGAACTCGTCACTATAATTTTTTTCTATAGTAAAAATGAAAATACTTTTGTTTCAATCTAAAAAATATCATGGAAGCTTCAATGAACACATAAGATACCGATAATTTTATTTTATGGCTTTAGAAATAAAAGAGTATTATGTACAACTAACAGTATAGACCGGCGTTGCTTGGGTGTAATAAAAGCTTTAAAACTAATCCATGGTCCTGGAGCTCAGACTCTTTGGACGTTGGCAATAGTTGTTTCCAGTTAAAGCGAAACCGTAGACTGAAAGAAAAATCAATGGATGTAAGTCAAATTTTGATTTCCTGGTATCGATATCAAATAAGTTTTTTTGTTGTTGTAAACTGAATTTTGAAGGCTAAATAAGTCCTCTGAGTAAATGATATCATGGCTGAGACTAAGAACTACAATTATACCTACTTACAGCCAAACCCGAAGCAAAAACTAAAATAAAACGGATGAAAAAAATACAGACATACAGGCAGATAAACAGATACACACACAAACATCAACCTTGAAACTTCTGAATATCGTTTCTTATGTCTTTGTCTATGAGTGTATGAAATTTGATTAAAATCGGACCACTCCTTCTATAACCCGATTTTTTCGATTATCGATATTTATCGGGGGTACCGCGACACAAAACCTAGCTAAGAACACTTGCAGACGCTTATAGTACAACTGTGTATATTTTCAAGAAAATCGGTTCAGCCGTTTCAGAGTCAAATAATGCAGCCTATGGGGAGTGGTTTAACTTCTAAATGTCATCTGAAATGTCTTCCGCAAATGGATGGGGTTAATCTGGTTTGTTAATATTTAAACAAGGGATATTTTTAATTTGATATCGGTAGTTCAAGATAATCAAATCATTACTATGTTCTGAACAACTGTCGTTCGAATTAGCTGTGGTTACATGTTACCTATAATGTCTACGTGCAATATTTCACTATATAAGATATTGGGTTTTGTAAATGTTGGGACTGCTCAACTAGTGACTCTTTGATGTAAGTCTGAATTTTCCTCAAGACAAACTTTGTGATGTGTGTCTTCAAGAATGGGTGCATTTAAACAGCGACATTGTTTCCTACGATTGTGGCGCCATCAAAAGATGGTTTAATTTAACTTACATTGTTGGCAAGTTGGTCTCTAAATTCGATCTTGTGTTCAGAATATTATTATGATGAGGCGACTATGCCTTAAGTATTTGACAAAGCGGTTGGTTGCAGATACGGATAAATGCCATCATATAATAATTCTGCTTGTTCCTTCATTGGTTAGTTATTTAGTTCCTCCGTCCGTTACGCCACTGAAGAAAGATAACACACTTACTCTCTACACGAGCTTTTCCTTCCCCTCTATCTTTTTATTAACGCTACTCTCCTCAGCATTTATCTCGCCTTTTCCAAACCTAAGGGTATTAAAGAGTGATAGAGGAGGAGAAGAGAGCCTATAACATTAACGTAGTAGTAGCAGCTTAAGCTGGTGGTTGTAGCAGTAATTGTGTGTGTGTGTATATGTATGTGCTGTACAATATAGTAAAAATAGATAGGTTTGTTTTGTCGTATCCCGCGACCTAATAATGAAATTTCTGGCCTCTACACCCTTGGCCATTACTCAGTTGGTCTTTTCTGTTTACAGTTGGACACAGCAGCCATGATTTTTCAGTAATAAAACAAAACATTTTCTCTTTCAAAATCTCTCACAAAATAGCGTACAGTATTTTGGTTATGGTTTGTGCATACGCTGCTTAATATAATATAAGATTACAGTAAAGTAGCTTCTATGGACATTACATTTATAGATATTTTAATAAAATTACACTCTGTGTTATCGTTATTTTATTATCCAATACCTTTATGTTTGAAGACGTTACTATGTTTCCAGGAAATCATAATTATCCTTTCTTGGAAATTCCACGGGTTCTGCTAGTAATATAAGATTACAGTAAAGTAGCTTCTGTGGACATTACTTTTATAGATATTTTAATAAAATTACACTCTGTGTTATCGTTATTTTATTATCCAATACCTTTATGTTTGAAGACGTTGTTATCATTTGTAGTATGGCAAAGTAAAATCTTTCCAGGAAATCATAATTATTCTTCAGTGGAAATTCCACGGGTTCCGCTAGTAAATATAAATGATATACGCAACGCATTAACAAAATTCCAGACAGCTTGTAAATAAATCAGAAAACAAAGGTCTACGTTTTTCTCAGTGTGTCATTTACATGAATGGTTTAATTTTTTTTTTAATCGTGTCACCCCGAGCAAGGCGGTAACGTCACTGATGTGCAGGGGGCCTCACAAGAGTAAAAAGATTAGGAGGCTACATAGGAGTAAAAAGATTAGATAGGAGAGAGTGAAGAGAGTGAAGAGAATAACGGACCAGTTAGAAATGGTCAAGAAAAGGATGGGAATACAAATGTGATGACAGTTTCAAAGGTGGTGAGAAAGGAAAGGATTTCAGTTGACTGTCCACCCCCGCCTACTTATCACTTGGTTTGGCCAAAAAGTTAAAAAGAATTGTATTTTTTACCTTACTATCAAAAACCTTGTGTTTGGGATGAGAGCAACTTTCTTTAAAATATTCTTAAAAGTAAGTCATTTTTTGGTTAATTTTAAACTTACTTCAAAAACGTTCTGAACTTAATAAATCCAGAAGATTAATGTCATGATGCTTGTCCATGTCTACGAGTCTACGACAAAGTGTCTCATATAACAATAAATTTGGTACCATTGCTTCTTGCATTTACAGATTTATGCCAATAGAAGCTTTCTTCTGTTTTGTGCTTTCTCTCTGTTGGGGATTACCGGGTGAGGGACCGAACAAAATAATGAACAACAAAATCAGATATGGAGATAGAAAAGTAGGTTATATTGAACGTAATATACAAACTTGAACGCAGGTTAGTAAGTCCTGAAATATTATTAGTAAAGAATAAATATATACAAGTCTTGAAGTGAAGTCGTTGGAAATAGTATTTCTGTGTTTATTATTCTAGCTGACTTCTGATGCGGTAATCTCTGGGTAACTTCGGTATCTCTCGGTAACTTACGTATCAGTTCCGGTACTCTCCGATAACTCTACCGGACCTCTCTATCACTCTTAACTGCTGTTCTCTCTGTAGCAAGAGTATATGTATCCTCAATAGAGTCCTTTATCATATACTAAGGAGAAATCTCACAAAACTCACGCTCTCAAAACTCTTTCCTACTAATCTTCTTTTTTATCTCTGCCAAGTGTCTCCCAAATTTCCTACAGATTCAGATTCGCGCTTTTTCAATTTTAAAACGACATATTAAATAAAATTTTTACCACAGAACTAAACATTTGTTACAAAAAGACGATTTATTTCAAACTAAAATACATCCGTTCTCAGTTCCATTATGTATGCTTTGATAGCGCTTTAGGATATTATTCCTGGGTTTGATGATAAACTACATCCGACAGCAAGGCCTCTGATCTTGTGATTGAAGGTTATGAGAAGCGTGGAATCACCTCTTAATTGCTGTTGTTCCTGAGTCCACCAAGACTCGGAATGGTAGCATCTGTTATGGTCCAATCTATGGGCAAATAGCAACTACCTAAACAAAAACAAAACACGATGAAAGTATAAAAATACATTTTATAGTGAAAATACCAGGAATACATTTTTATATAAAAAAAAATTACCAAAAATATATATTTATAGTAAAATTATCAACAATACATATTTATCGCAAAATAACAAAAATACATATTTATTTTAGAGTGACTAAGTACACAATTTCAACTAAAACTGACAAGCAATGCATTTTATAATAGAAATACCAGCAATACATTTTATCGATAGTTATAGGTATGCAATTGCATCCAATAAATAAATATATATATATATATATATATATATATATATATATATATATATATATATATGCGATGTAGATATAGAAATTCGTCACCATCACAGAGGACCAAGTAAAGATCATAATGCCGTGTAGAAAAAATATTTTGGTCCATAATTCTTTCATTTGGGTTAAGAGATAACGGCAAAATTTTGACGTTCCTAGGGGCGCTTTCGACTCTGCCCAGGTCGCAGATCTGGTTGGTTTATATATACTAAGCATTACAGGTAGATTTTTGGAACTAGAACTTGTCAGGTTATACAGAAATGACAGATTAGCAATTATAAACAATAGCACTAGTCCTACAAATATAAAAACATTTAACCAAATCCTTTAAATACCTTTAAATAAGGTTTAAATTAGATGTCCATATTAACCGTAAAATAGCGAATTTTCTAAACATAATCTTCGACCTCTCCAGGAACAGCTTTAGACCCTACCAAAACTCCAATCAAAAGGTTCGTGTAAAATCTTCTGTACAATAAAGACGGAAGCTGAAGATGGTTCGCCTGAAATAGGCCCATACTTCCACTTAACCATGGAATAACATGTCTGTTTTAATTTTTACACACACATATATATATATATATATATATATATATATATATATATATATATATATTGTTTCATACTTAGTTTTTGGTCCTAATAGGGTTAGACCAGAACACATTTGTATTAAAAAGTGTTCTATACAGTTATATTGTAGATCTTTTGAATATTTTTCATTTATAAACGAGTTATTTCGCTACCTTAGTTCCCACCATGAGTCGTTTCTTCAGACGATTTTTAATAATTAAAATTTATTAAAAATCGCCTGAAGAAACCACCCGTGGTGGAAACCAAGGTACCGAAATAACTCGTTTATAAATGAAATATATATATATATATATATATATATATATATATATATGTGTGTGTGTGTGTGTGTGTGTGTGTGTGTGTGTGTGTGTGTGTGTGAAGCCATAAAAATTGTTTTCAAAATATTTAGATTTTGGTATTCATTTAAGTGCCATACGTGATACACGCTTTAGGTGATCATGTCTCATTCGAGACATGACTGACTGGGCAGAAGATTATCCCGCAGGAGGCAACCATTGTTTTCTGCTGTAGACTGGTTGCCAGCATAGACCCCAATATGTCCTAATATTTAACCCATAACAGGAGGGAAGAGATGGATTAATACCTTTCCCAAGGGTATTTGTGCGTAAGTGAATGCATCGAATTCAACTGGAATTTCGAACTTGGTTCCCGAATCGATATCCACTG
>JBBBDQ010001548.1:87500-110000 GCA_037127315.1 Ascarosepion bandense
GAAAAATATATATTCCCTTGTACTTCCAGATAATTGATATATAATAATAACAATATATTATAATAATATGTATCACAATTATATACCGTATAGTAAATTCTGTCTCTTCGGAAATTTACACGTAGCAAGAAAAAGACGAAAAAAATTAAAAATTACGGAGAGAAAAAAGTGCAAAAGTGCGCATCCTTTTGAGTTTTTCATTTAGTTTTGTTTAACGGCATATCAACACTTCTGTGGGTTATTTAATGCCAAAAAAGTGAGTTTTAAGGTATTTTTTTAATGTTCGGTTATAGTGAGAAGGTTGATTCACTCAGATTTTAATTAATTTTTTTATTTTATTTTATTTTATTTTATTTTATTTTAGAAAACTGAAGGTGTCTTCCAGTTTTGTATTCAAAAATGTATCGCTGGTAATAATTTTTTCTTTCAAAAATGTATTAAGACAATATGATTTTCCTTCAAAAATGTGTTATATTAATAATCTTTCCTCCAAAAATGTATTGTTGGTAATATTTTCCTTCACAAATGTAAATGTTTCTATAAAAGTCAATTTATATATATATATATATATATATATATATATATATATATATATATATATATATATTAAATCCAAAAGAATGATCAGATAGGTAAAGCCCAAAAACCCGATTCTATTAATATTAATTTCGTTAATATTAAAATTGATGAAGGTGGAGGGCCCAATGCAAATATTACATTTTATTTACAGAGCTATTCTACGAGAAATGGCTATCCAACGGATTTAAATATCGAAATCTTTGGTTTATTATTATTATATATATATATATATATATATATATATATATATATATATATATATATATATATAAGTCTATTTTTAAACTTCCATAGTGTTTTGACTTCAGTTTGCGGTTAACATAGCTGGGTCTCTAACATGCTGACACTCCGGGTCTGGGTGGACCTGGGAGCAACAGCAATTAAGAGGTGGTTCTATGCTTCTCACAACCACCCAATCAAAGGCCTTGCTGCCGGATGCAGTTTACCGTCTTACCCAGGACCAAACATGACATTCCAAAAGTATATACAAGGCCATAACACAAATATCAAAAGGGCAAATGCAACAAGTTTAGCGTTAATATTTAACTACAATTTTAATTTAGGCTTTGTTTCCCTTGTTTATCCTGCTATATATATATATATGTATGTTTGTAATTTATTTAATCTGACACACACACAAGCACACACAAATATATATATAAATGAATTGCAAACATTGTGTCTACATATTTTTCATAAAATCCGTTCATACTCACGGATAATCTTTCGCGTATTATTGAAAGGTGTCAGAAATGAGCTGTAACGTTGACAGATATTTTTATCATTTATTTCTCAAGGTACCCAAGTACTTTCAATCTCTTTCCGAGATCATCTTCATTTCTGACATCTTTCAATTATAATACGCGAAAGATTATTCGTGAGAATGGACGGATTTTATTAAAAATAAGCAGACATAATGTTTTCAATTTATTTAATCTGACATTTCTAAAAGAAAATTTGCTGCCTAAATACAGAAATATATATATATATATATATGTGTGTGTGTGTGTGTGTGTGTGTGTGTGTGTGTGTATGTGTATCTGCGTGTGTCTGTATGTGTGTCTGCGTGTGTCTGTGTGTGTGTGTGTGTGTGTGTGGTTTACAGCAAAGAATTTGCCACTGACTTAGCAGGTTCATGCTAAAAGACGTTACAAATTCTTTGCACTAAAACTATCAACGCTATCTCTCCACCCCGCTATCGAGCACTTTGCGATGAAAATAAAATAAAATAAAAGCCTGCTTGCCAATGTGCTTTTTATCTGTAAAACTATTGAAAAAGCAACAATTTTGGCGCCCAAAATTGTCACAACTCAACCCTATTTCTTTTATAATCGTTTCACCCCAAGGAAGGCGAGACAGCCACTGGTGCGCAAAGTGTTACAGTGAGAGAAAAGAAAACAAAGTTACAGTCGATGGTGAAGAAAAGATAAGAGAAAGACGAGAATCAAGGAGATAGAAGATGGAAATCACGTTGCATTTACATTTTTGGAGATTCTAGCCATCAGGGAAGCAAGTCTACGGAAAGGAGTTCCATGGGCGGGAATTGCGAGAAAAAAAAAATGCTAGAGTAAAAATGGCGGTTACCCTTGACTATTTTGACGCTAAAAGAGTGGAGCCTAGATGCTAGTCTAGTCAGTCGGTTAAGTGCCATACGTGATACACGCTTTGGGCGATCATGTCTTGAAAAAGACATGACTGAGCAGAAGATTATCCCTCAGTAGGTTGCCATTGCTTTCTGTGGTAGGCTGGTTGCCAACCAAGGCTATAGAACCCAAATCTGTCTTTTTATTTAACCCATAACTGGAGGGAAGAGACGGATTAATACCTTTCCGAAAGGTATTTGTGCGTAAGTGAATACAAGGAATTCAATTGGAATGTCGAACTCGGCTGCCCGATTTGTCATTCCGAATCGATATCCACTGCACTAATGATTAAATTCATGTTATTAGGGCACCAGAGAAAGAAGCTCCTCAGAACAGAAGTCGTGAAAATATTTGCAGAAAGGGCAGAGGGAAGTCGTATGTACGTATAGCATGTTTTATTCAACAATGAGAGAAACTTCTTTTGTTCATCTACTTTTCTTTGCATTTTTCTTTTTTCTTTTCAGAATTTTTTCTGGATTTACTGTATCCGTTATATTCAAGATTGTGTCAGCAGATTCAATTTTCCAGCGATCGTCTACAATAGTTGTAATAATTGAAATTTACAAAACAAATCATTGTTCTAGAATTGAATACTGTAGCTTTATTTGACTATAGAATGGAGAAAGAAAAACAGGTCGAAAAAGTAACAGTCTATTTATTTCTATTCTTTTGTTTCAAACAGATGCAGTTTCTTGTTTCAAGCAATGAGTACTCCCCTGAAGAGTAGGCTGCAGCTCTGTATACGCTTCGAATTGTTGAGCGATCGAAAGACGAAGGGAAAAAGAACCTCATTTTGAACGAATGATTTGTCTAGTATGTGATTCACATTAGGAAGCAGCAAAGAAAATCAAATCTAATGTCGTTAAAATCTTTTTAATGAGAACAATTGATTTTTGATGATTCGAATATGTACTGGATTTGGCCTACGAGATACCAAATTAAGAGTTGTACTCGACGACAGCTGAAAACGTCCAAAAATTACGGACCGTGAGACTTGAACCAGAAGATGCCGATAATTTGCAGAATCAAGCCTTAAGAAAATGTCGATGTGTGGACCAACGGAAATATGGAAGTGAACTCATCTAAAGTTAGGATAAACACACACACGGCAACCGGATAGCAGGAGTTATATAAACGCCCAACCAATAAAAGGAGAACAAGAATCCTTCACATCGTGACAAGAAAAGCTTAAAACCACACGGGATTTAGACTGAACAAACGAGTATTTTCCATGTGAGAAATGTAATGTCATATTATTATCAGATGTTCCTAACATTAAATTTGTATTAAAATACTTTCTTCTTTTGAGGAGAATGATTATAGAAAGCTTTACATGCCAAACGTCATTTTAGCATGTTGTATACACTTGGTCACGTAATTCCCCGAAGTGTAGAACATGCAATTAGCGCGAAACTGGATATGAGAGAAGTATCTGTTGATCAAGCCCGCCATAGTCCACATTGGCTAAGACACATTGCTCGGTACAGGTAATCGGTACTCAAACGCTATTCATTTTTATACAATTCTAACTATATACTGTATAGTTAATTACATACAGTTAATTATATATATATAAGACAAATTAAGGCAGACACGTTATTTCATTGTAAATCGGAATTATAGGGATATTTCTGGCGAACCATCATCAGCTTCCGTCTTTATTGTACAAAGGATTTTAACAATAAAGAGGGAAGCTGATGATGGTTCGCCTAAAATAGGCCTATACTTCCGATTTACCATGATATAACGTGTCTGCCTTTATTTTTCTTATATTTGCTCTATATGTATTTATATACATATGTATTTAGAGCTCTCTTAGAGAGTTATTCTACCACTGTATGTACAGGATACTCCTTTGGATTTTTCTATATCTACACCGCATGCTGATATATATATATTTATAAATTCCGATAAAATTTAGAGGGGAATAGCCGGTGGCAGGGAATGGTAAGGGAAGGAGTGGGGTATGCTGGCTACTATAGGTTTAAGCTAGCGGAATCTTAATAGTAATTTCTTTTATGGTAGTATGAGGCATGTGGCTTGACTATTGGGTTAGTATATATGTATAGTTGAATTCCTTCCATACTCTTACGCACTAATACCCTTTGGAAAGAGATAAATCCGTCTCTTCCCTCCAGTTATGGGTTAAATAATAGGATAGATTGAGTTCTATAGCCTTGGCTGGCAACCAGTCTACCGCAGAAAACAATGGCAACTACTGCGGAATAATCTTCTGCCCAGTCAGTCATGTCTCTCTCGAGACATGATCGCCCAAGCGTGTATCACGTATGGCACTTAACTGACTGACTGAATATAATAGTTGGGATCATGATTAAGGCCTTCTACTGGTCATAAAGTGGGGGAACGGTTTTCTATTGTTATGAAGTAATAAACTGATCCCTCTTAATTACTATGTAATAATATACTACATCTCTTCTTCCCTCTATCTATGAATCAAATAACAGGACAGATTGGGTTCTATAGCCCTGGCTGGCAACCAGTCTACCGCAGAAAACAATGGCAACCTACTGGGGGACAACCTTCTGCCCAGTTAGTCATGTCTCTTTCAAGACATGATCGCCCAATCGTGTATCACGTATGGCACTTAACTGACTGACTATGTTCTTATAATTCTCTTTTCTGGACATCAATTATCTAGAAATCTTTTTTTTTTATGTCAGAGCGCTTTCGGCGATAATTTTAACTGCTATCAAGGATTTTTTATGGATTAATTTATGTATGTATCTAGAGTTATAGGTATGTCTTAATTTACAAACACGGTTAGAGCATTGTGGCCGTGTTCAGAGTTGGTATTATTGAGTTTTGTTTTGTGTCTTTTTTTCTTTTTATTAATAAAATCAATATAATGAAACTTGTTTAAAATGCGAAGTAAATATTGGTTTTTGTTGTATTTATAATAAAGGATTCATGTTTGGTCAGTTTTGCCAATAAACGGGATTCATGTACAATTGGAAGAACAGTGTCGGGCGTTACGGGAGTCTGCAATGTGATGCAATGACGTTGTGATGCAGAAGAAGTGGATGCATTGTCCCTGCAACGTCGGAAGGGTTGGCAACTCGTAGAAAACGTGAAATTGTTATGGCATATGATAAAGTAGAAAAAGATCCGATTTTTGTTGGAATACAACGAAGCGTTTCGGGGAAATAAACGGTCGCAAAAAGCAATATTTTCCATTAATTTTTGCTGCACCCTGTGTGTCAATTGGAATTTTTGATCGCATATCAAGACATCAGACGTTGATCGACCAGTGACTCAATTTTGGTTGAATTTGAGTGAAGCATCTTGGAGAAATGCATAAAAGTGCGTAAAAGACCACCCGAAATTATGTTTGTCGTTGATTTTTGACAATGTACATTGATTCGAAAAAATTTCTCTGTACATCAAAGGTTATGAACTTGATCTACAAGTTAACTAATTTTGGTTGAATTCGCACAAGACGTCTCGGGGGAGAAGAGTTCGTAAATTCTCAGTGTTTCGGTGATGTCTGCCGTATTTTGTAAATCGATTCGAAATTTTTTTGCGTGCATCGAAGGTTTATGCCATCATCAACAAGTGATCCAATTTTGATTAAAATTGGACCAAGGGTTTCGAAGAAGTAGGGTTCGTTAGAATTGAGACGCACGAGCACATACACAATCAGACAGGCGTATCCATTTTTATATATATACATATATAATTTGGAAATCAGTTATTTACGCAGCCTTGGTTTCAACCTTTCGGTATCTTGAAACGATTTATAATAACTAATTTTTCAACGTTTTTAAACTTACAACAGGAATTTTGATGAACGCGCGGTTGGAAGTTTAAAATAATTCAAATTTCCAAATCAGGGAGGAGTTTCTTAAGGATTTAAATACTTTCATCTTGGTTTGTATGGTTATAAAATGTATGTTTTGCTGTGATTACATCTGAACATTATTTTTGATTTTTGATTTTGTAATTTTTTAATTTTTTTTTTTTTTTGGAAATAATATCATGGCTGACTTTGCTTCTTGGTACAATCTGCAAACATCACCTTCGTTATAAGGTTTGGCTTAATATTAATGTTATATCAGGGTATTTGCCATGTTTTTCTTTTAATTTCCACATGGGGTTAGCCTGTTTGGGAAAACTTTTAATGTTTTCCAGCTTGAATGTAGACTTGCGATTATTCCATCTGTTTTTTAAAATAACTTTTTAGGATCCTATGTATGTTTTTTTTTTCTATCTGTATCATGTACTTCTGCTTCGTAAATAACTTCTGTTTTCCAAAGTCCGTCAAGTGGGCACTTATTTTTTTTTTTTTATTCTTCTGTTGTACGTTTGAAAACGTTTGGAAAATCAGTTAATATAAATCTCCTGAACATACCGACGTTTGAAACCAAGGTTGCGTAATTAACTAGTTTCCAAATGAAAATTATTCAAAAGCTCTATTTTATATATGTATTGAGCACTTTTAATACAACTGTATATTGGTCTAATTCAATTATGATGAAAAATTGTCTAACAATTTTTCATCATAATATAAAGTCACTGATACCAGAAGAATAATGCCTTCGAACGAACCTGTGCCAGACACTTATTCTTCTTAATGGTAAATCAGCAAATGTTTATTATTTACCCATATATAACTGTTACTCGTCAGTTGATCGCAGCAGTACAATACCTTTGCTTTCTGGCAATCCGTGTTCAAAACCAAGTGTCAGTAGCAACATTATACGACATAGTATATATATATATTAGTCATACATATACAAGCCTGTTTCGCTGTATCACAGCTCATCAGTGTGGCTAGACACATCCACTGGCTTCTAGCAGAGATCGAAACTCGATGGTGTCAGTCGGAGTCGCTACCCCCTAAGCCATAAGCGCATGGAATCAGAGAAGGGAAATTTTAACGTGTTTTTATATAAGAAGAAGAAGGGAAATCAGAGAAGGGAAATTTTAACGTGTTTTTATATTCGCCAGTCACCGAAAAAACTCGATTCATTTCTGAAGATACACGCATAAATCGCAGAAGTGTATATATATATATATATATATATATATATATATATATATATATATATGTATATATATATATATATATATATATAAACCCAAAAATATTTTAGAAACACAACTTCACCCTAACTTAAAGTCTCCCGCTTTTTAAACGATTGTCAAGCGAATAGATTAATTTTACACACACACTTACATACGTGCACACACACACACACACATATATGTGTGTGTGTGTGTGTGTGTGTGTGTGTGTGTGTGTGTGCGAATAAGAGCGAAGAAAATGATTGCAACGTTCAAAAATTTAATACAGCGCCCAATATAAAAATTGAGCAATGAATATTTGTTATTAAATATTACGCTTTTCTTCTATCTATGTGCCATGTCCCTTCAGGACGTAGACGATCATGGCTTCCCACGTTTCTCTATCCCTGGTGATCCTTAGCACGCTTCCTCCTTTTACCCCACCCAAACCCCACTCTGCCATCCACCTACTCAGGCCTGTCAAATATGTTATCCGCTGCTTACCACTGTCTCTCTTTCTCTTTATCTGACCTGTGAGTATCAGATTCTTCAAACCCTCCTTCCTCATTACATGTCCCAGGAACGTTAGCTGTCTCTTCCTGATGCTCAGTATTATTTTCCTTTTCGTTTCCATCCTTTCCAGAATCTTCTCATTGCTCACATGCTTGATCCATGATATTCGCAGCATCCTTCTGTAGAACCACATTTCAGTTGCTTCAAGTTTTACCTTTATCTTTGATGATATGGCCCAGCATTCGCTGCCATATTGAAGAGCAGACATCACATAGCAATCCAGTACTCTTTTCTTTGTTTTTAACGAAATTTTCTTGTTTTCTCAGCTTCTGGAATGCGTCCTTCACGATGCCAATTCAACTTCGGTCTCAGTGTCGCAACTTCCGTCTTCTGTTAGAACACTACTCAAGTACTTCAATTTTTGTACCTGCTTGATTTTAGTATCCCCAACCTGTAATTAGCATTTTGGGCACCTTTGCTGATGACCATACATTCTTTTTTCTTGTAGTTTATTTTTAATCCTTTTGCTGTACAAGTTGAATAGATCCGGTGAAAAGACACATCCTTGTCTTACGTCTCTTCGTATCTTTGTATATCTGCTGAATTCATTACCTGTCCGTATGCAGGCGGTTTGCTGTCAGTCGAGATTCTTGATTACGCGGACGTCTTCGCCAAATATGTCGAGGTTGCTGAGCATTTTTATCAATTCTTTGTGACGTACTTTGTCGAACGCCTTGGCATAGTCTACAAAATATAGGTGAACGTTCTTTTTCCTTTGCATTGCCTTTTCTGGTTTTTGTGGCCTGTTAGGACCAAGAAGAAAGACACGACAAGAAGAAGGTAGGTTGAACCGGTGTATTGGAATAACAGGACATATATACAAAATAAGAGTGATATTAGTCAGCAGATAGAAGTGTCCGTCCGAACTGTCAAGTTACACAGCGTCTTGACTGCCTCTCCAGGAAGACTTGCAGGTTAGTATTTATGAAGGAGGAAGAGTTCATTCCAATCTCGATAGGGCACCATAACACTGATCGCATCCTAAGCATAAATATCGCATTTCTTGTTCCAATGTCCTTGACAAAACCGCACGCCCGCACGCAAACACAGACGCACACACACACACAGACGCACACACACACACACAGACACACGCGCGCGCGCACACGCACGCACACATACGCACATATATGTTTTTTCTAAACATAAGTGACAATGAATGTCTATTATGTTTAATCATGGACCGTTCCAAACATTTTATTTTGGCTTTAATTTCAGGTGAAAATAAAGACAAAAATTCTCTAACATTTGGAAACATAAAACTTTGCTAACCAGGCTCTCCTGTCACCTTTCTGATCAGAGTTCAATAAAACAACATTTCTTAGAAAAACATAGCCATGTAGGTAATATCAGACAGATTTTAGTCAACAATATAATAATACTCACTCCTACCATCCGCCCGTGCATTGAATACTGCTGCCACATCTGGTCGGGTGCCCCTGCTATTCTCCTCAGGGTTCTTCACAAAATACAACGGAGAGTCTGTAATGTGATTGATACCAACTTGGCAGACAGGCTGCAGTCTCTCTCTCACCGGCATGACGTGGCTTCCCTGTGTCTCTTCTATAAATACTATCACGGCTTCTGCTCCGATGAACTTAAATCACTGATGCCCCTTAGGTACGAATTTACACGAGATACTAGATTAGCAACTAGATCCCACCCTTTTACAGTGAAACCGATAAAATGTAACCGCAATTTCTACTCCAACAGTTTCTTTTCTCGCACTTCTCGCCTGTGGAATTCCCTTCCACATGATTGCTTCCCCGACGGCTACAATCTCCAGGAGTTTAAATGTAAGGTCAATAGACACAAATTGACACACTAACTCGCATCCATTCTTTCAAACACTCTTCCCATCTACCCAACCCTCAGCCTCGGTATCCTTACCCATCTATCACCCTCCTTCTGACATTTCCTCTATCTAACCACTCTTTCTCTTTACCTTCCCCTATATAACCCCATGTGCAATAGTGGAATGCCTTGCTTGGGGTGAAATGATTAAAAAAATACCCACAGTAAAAAGAACCTTCAGATATTTGAGGCCTTCTACATTAAATCCAAACAACCCACACTTAATAAAATCACGTTTGAATCTGGTCACAACACATTACATTGCATTTAAATATATGGTTCTGTTAACATTTCGAGCTCTCACGCGGTGTGACGTCATAGAACCGCATTACAAATTTACGAACTGCGTTTATTATTATTACTGTTATCGTTGCTTAGCAAAGTTTTATGTTAACACAAGATAAAATCATCTTAGATGGTGGATGTTTTTGTGTTAACGCCTCTGTAACATCTCTGAAGATGGCTCCTATGAGCCGAAAGCATAGAACCAACTTAATAAAAAAATATCCAAATGCTGGAGAATTTTTGTCTTTATTTGTACCTGAAATTAAAGCCAAAAGACGATATTTAGAATGGCTCATGATTAAACATAATAGACATTCATTGTCTCTTATATTTAACAGTATATGTTAGAAAATTATTTGCTGCCTTGATACATTATATATATATATATATATATATATATATATATATAGTTATAAGCAACCGACAATTTGTATTGAATTATTTTGAACATTATTTTTACCGATATTCGTATTTAAGTAGATATAAATATAAAATACAGTTTAATTAAAAACGAATATCGGTAAAAATAATGTTCAAAATATATATATATATATATATATATATATATATATATATATATATATATATACATTTGGTTTCGACATTCAACGAACAATGTCTCATCATATATATATATATATATATATATATATATATATATATACATGTGTGTGTGTATTACGTTTCGACACTCAAAGAACAATGTCTCATCATATATATATATATATATATGTGCGTGTGTGTGTGTGTATTACGTTTCGACATTCAAAGAACAATGTCTCATCATATATATATATATATATATGTGTGTGTGTGTGTGTGTGTGTGTGTGTGTGTGTATTATGTTTCGACATTCAAAGAACAATGTCTCATCAGGTAGTTAACAATGATGGTTATGAACGTTTTTATTTTTCCTTTTGTTCTTGGATTTTTTTCCGTACGAGGTAAAAAGATATTAAAAAAAGAAAGAGGGAAGAAAACAGAAGAAAATAAGATGAAAAAGTTTTTTAAAAAAGTTTAAAAAAAAGTGGAAATATACAGAAGAAATAAAAAGTGAAGAGGAAAATAAGAGAGAAAAATGTATTTTTGAAAATCCGTTTCCTTTCAGCATGTGTAAAAATTGTTCATGAGCCTTTCTCAGATTTGCATAGGCACTTGATTCAATATTTTTTAACCATCGGTTTAATAAACTTTTCTCTCTTTTCTTTGGGCACACTGGCAAGGCTCCTGTTCTACTGCCTCTTGTTTTCGTAAATTTTCTGATTTTTTTTCCCTTTCTTCTAAATGGCAGATATCTTCCCTTTCTCCTCTCATTCACTCAACTTCGACATCCCCTTTCTCTATCTCTCTCTCCTTCCCTCTCTCTCTCCCACTCTATCTCTTCCTCTATCACTACCATCTCTCCCTCCCACTGTCTCTTCCTCTATCAATACCATCTCTCTCACACACTCTCTCTCTTCCTCTATCAATACCATCTCTCTCACACACTCTCTCTCTCCCTCTATCAACACCATCTCTCTACCACTCTCTCTCTCTTCCTCTATCAATACCATCTCTCTCCCACTCTCTCTCTTCCTCTATCAATACCATCTCTCTCCCACTCTCTTTCTTCTTCTATCAATACCATCTCTCTCCCACTCTCTCTCTTCCTCTATCAATACCATCTCTCTCCCACTCTCTTTCTTCCTCTATCAATACCATCTCTCTACCACTCTCTCTCTTCCTCTATCACTACCATCTCTCTACCACTCTCTCTCTTCCTCTATCAATACCATCCCTCCCTCTACCACTCTCTCTCTTCCTCTCTCTCACTTCCATCTCTCTCTACCATTCTCTCTCTTCCTCTATCAATACCATCTCTCTCTATCACTCTCTCTCTCTCTTCCTCTATCACTTGCATCTCTCTCTCCACTCTCTCTCTCTCTCTCTTCCTCTATCAATGCCATCTCTCTCTCTACCACTCTCTCTCTTTCTCTATCACTACCATCTCTCTCTCCCACTCTCTCTTTCTCTCTCTTCAGCTATCACTTCCATCTCTCTCCTACTCTCTCTCTCTCTTTCTCTATAACTACCATCTCTCTCTCTCCCACTCTCTCCCTATCATCTCTCTCTTTCCCTTTCCCACTCTTTCTCTTCCTCTATCATTGCCATCTCTCTCTCTCTCACACACACACACACACACACACACACACACACACACTACCATCTCTTTCTCTGTTTCGCTCCCTTTCTTTCTCTAAAAGTATTTTCCTTTCTCAATAAAAATGAATGGTCGAGTGGTCCCGCAGATAATGCCGGCCGGGGCACAAATGTCGACGGGATCAGCTGTGCTAATATTATTCCACCCAAACGGGGAAAGAAGATACGAATAATGGAGATTCCTGTCAATGTATCTATTACTTAGATGCCATGAATTATCGAACCTACAATAGCAAATAGTTACAAACTCAAGTCGGAGGCGGTTCAGGCTGCAGAGGGGTATGATGCGGGGGATGTGGCACGAAATTTGGGAAAAAAAAAAAGGGCAAACTGAACATGAATTGGAAAAGAGCAAGGGCTTTTCTAGCAATCTGTAGATTTCCTTAGTTCTTTTTGTTTTGTTTTTACTCTCCCTTTTTCATTCTCTCTTTATCTACGCTATGAAGGCAGACGGAGATTTTGAAAAAAAAAAAGAATTCAACATGGAGAAGAATACAATCCTGTCTTTTTAAAGTGACAAAATAGACGTTTATTAATGTCTTTTTGATTATATGTAAGTGCATGTAAACACGAAATGCATCGAGAAATTCACTGATTTGAACGTATTAATTCAATCCTGAAGCTAAATGGAGAATGAAAAAATAAAACAAAAAATGCCAAACTTGAAAGTAAGTAAAGAAAACAATTCATCAAAAAGTGGCAACATGTTAGCCACGAGCAGTAGATGAAAAAATAGTTGAATAATGTATTTCTTATCCTTAAGAAAATATTTATCTAAGCGACCTAAAGAACTAATGCTAGGACTTTAAAAATGTCGTGTTAAAATATAAATCAGAGTAAAAATGGGTGATTTTCTTGGTGAATACGTCAGAGTATATTAAGAAACATCGCGACAGATTGGTTAGAAAGATTTTTAAAAAATACACGCAGGAAAGTCAGTTAGGACTTAGATAAACAGTGATCTAAACTTATTTATAAATGGAACTCTGTGTGTGTGTGTGTGTGTGTGTGTGTGTGTGTGTGTGTGTGTGTGTGTGTGTCCGTTACCTATAGACTCCGAAACGGCTGAACCGATTTTCTTCAAAAATTACGAAGTTATACTATAAGCGTCTGCGAGTGTTTTAGCTAGGTTCTGTGTCGAGGTACACCCGATAAAAATCGAAAATCGATAATAATAAAAAAAATTGAGTTATAGAAGTGGTCCGATTTTAATCAAAGTTGATACACTCATAGACAAAGACATAAGAAACGATATTCAGAAGTTTCAACGTTGCAGTTCTTATAATAGCGCAGAAAATCGATTATATATATATATATATATATATATATATATATATATATATATATAAAAGGCAAGACGTTTGTGTGTGTGTCTGTTTATCTGCCTTATGTCTGTATTTTTTCAGCTCTTTTATTTTAGTTTTTGCTTCGGGTTTGGTTCTAAGTAGGTATAATTGTAGTTCTTAGTCTCAGCCATGATACCATTTACTCAGAGGACTTATTTAGCCTTCAAAATTCAGTTTACGACGAAAAAAACTTATTTGATATCGATACCAGAAAATCATCCATTCATTTTTCTTTCGGTCTACGGTTTCGCTTTAACTGGAAACAACTATTGCTTGTTAGTCTTTTGTGCCAACGTCCAAAGAGTCCAGGAGAATGGATTAGTTTTAAAGCTTTCATTACACCCGAGCAACGCCGGGCTATACTGCTAGTTGCTTTATAAAAGAAAGTCGCGTTTTTTTTTTCTAGAAGTTGCAATTGCTTTATCCAGGAATGTTTAAAGATGAATTCCTTGCATTCACTTACGCACAAATACCCTTGGGAAAAATATTAATCCGTCTCTTCCCTCCAGTTATGGGTTAAATAATAGAACAGACTAGGTTCTTTAGCCTTGGCTGGCAACCAGTCTACCGCAGAAAACAATGGCAACTTACTGCGGGATAATCTGCCGAGTCAGTCATGTCTCAAAAGAGACATGATCGCTCAAAGCGTGTATCAAGTATGGCACTTAACTGACTGACTGAATATAATAGTTGGGATCATGAGTAAGGCTTCTACTGGTCATAAAGTGGGGGATCGGTTTTCTATTGTTATGAAGTTATAAACTGATCCCCTACTAATTTCTACGTAATAATGTAATACATCTCTTCTCCCTCTAGCTATGAGTCAAATAACAGGACAGATTGGGTTCTATAGCCTTGGCTGGCAGCCAGTCTACCGCAGAATGCGATGTCAACCTACTGCGGGATAATCTTCTCGCCAGTCAGTCATGTCTCTTTCGAGACATGATCGCCCAAAGTATGTATCACGTATGGCACTTAACTGACTGACTGAATCTATATATTACGTAGGGTGATGAAACGGAGATTACGTTATATCCCATTTGCTCCGCAATCTTATTCAGGGTTCACTCAACTGTTATTCCATTCTTCGTTCAACTTACTTCGTCTTTATAATGGCAGAAAGAGATGGATAGAGAGGGAGGGAGAGAGAGGGTTTCGTAGTGAAATCTCAACAATTAAATTTACCATAATTTATAAAAAGATGCCACACTTCTTTTTATGTTCCTTGGAGAAAGAGATTTTTATTCAGTTGATTTTATATCAGAAACATTATCTATCTATCTATCTATCTATCTATCTATCTCAGTCTCTTCATTATCTATCTATCTATCTATCTATCTATCTATCTATCTATCTCAGTGGAATCATTATCTATCTATCTATCTATCTATCTTTTTTTTTACTGCCACTGTTTTGCAGGGTGTTACATAGGAGGAAAGTTAGGAGAAAAAGTGACAGTTTATAGGGGGTGTCAGGAAGTGGGTAAGAGAAAGATGAGAATACTGATGAAAGTGGAGAGGACAGAGAAATGAGCATGAGAGAGAGAGGATGCAGGTTAGTGAGATAGGAGATGACTATTGACTTTACATTTAAATTCTTGGAGATTGCAGCTCTCGGGCTATCTATCTATCTATCTATATTTTTTATCTTTTTTTTTTAATGATCATATCGCCCCAAGCAAGGCATTTTACTGCCCTTGTTTTGCAGGGGGTTACATAGGACGAAAGTTAGGAGAAAGAGTGACAGTTTATAGGCGGTGTCAGGAAGTGGGTAAGAGAAAGATGACTGTGGCCATAAATTGAGGGATCAATTTATATATTGATTGTGATTTAGAATTGATCCCCCACTTTATATCCACGTTATAATAGAACAATTTTTTTTATAATCATATCGCCCCAAGCAAGGCATTTTACTGCCACTGTTTTGCAGGGGGTTACATAGTAGGAAAGTTAGGAGAAAGACTGACAGGTTATGTGGGGGAGGTCAGGAAGCTGAACTTTCACAAAGCTTCGCAGCGTAAGGAAGATTTGAAACTATGAACTGCTTTGTGAAATTTGCATGAAGTTAGTGGATAGAAGCACAGATACAGAGTGCGATGTTGATATTTTATTTTGTCGAGCATAGTAGGGTCAGTTGGGCACCATCAGTGCAAACAATTGCACTATGCCGCAATTCACTCTGCCAGATTTGGAAATGGCTATACTGCTTCTTATTCGTACCAATAGTGCAGAGGATTTGGAAAGAGTTGGTGAGTCTAATGGTGATTACGAAGGTGTTTGGAGTGATCCCTAGTGATAGCGACGTTATGCCTCCATTCGTTTTCCCAGAAGACCTTAGACTCAACACGCAGGTTTACACCAGTGCTTTGAGGACGTAGTGCTGTCTAGATCAAAGGGGTGGCAGCGGGACTCGGCACCATGCCACACAAGCAGAATAACCCAGTCTTGGCTGTCAGACAATTTTTGAGGCCACATCACCCCATACATTTGGCCATCAGTAGGTTGACATTGCTTTCTGCGGTAGACAGGTTGCCAGCCAAGGCTATAGAACCAAATCTGTCCTGTTATTTGACTAATAGCTAGAGATAAAAGCGATGTATTATATTATTACGTATTAATTAGTCGGGGATCAGTTTATTACTTCATAATAATAGAAAACCGATACCCCAGTTTATGACCAATAGAAGCCTTACTCATGATTCCAACTATTATATTCAGTCAGTCAGTTGAGTGTCACACGTGATACACTCTTGGGCGATCATGTCTAGAAAGTGACATTAACTGACTGGGCAGAAGATTATCCCGCAGTAGTTTGCCATTGCTTTCTGTGGTAGACTGGTTGCCAGCCAAGGCTATAGAACCCAATCTGTTCTATTATTTAAAGCATAACTAAAGGGAAGAGACGGATTAATACCTTTCCCGAGACTATTTGTGCGTATGTGAATGCAAGGAATTCAACTGAAATTCGAACTCGGCTCCCCGATTTTTCGTTCCGAGTCGATATCCACTGCACCACAACGCACATCCCAGTATTGCGCTTAAATTCGAGATACCAAAGAGGAAAGCCAATAAAAACAATTACTTTGACACTATTTATAAAATAGACACCTGAAAGTATCGTTACAGCGGTTGGAAAGTGGCTGAAACAGAAACGACGTTTCAGGTCAGATAACGTTACAGGTTCTTCTTTGGATTTTGACATCTTTATTTTGTCTTTTATTAAGTACTTTGCTCTTCTTTGGATTTTCTAATCTCTAGACATTTTTCAGAAGAGCCAGATGTTGCAGCAATATTCGATACACGGACGAACGGCAAACTTATAAATGTGCAAGATAAATTCTGTCGAGAAAATTTTCTAACGCAACATAGTGGACCGACTTTTCCTAGCTGCAGTACTTAGCAATTAATTCAATATAATCTTTCCGCTTCGTGTCAGTGGGAAACTTGGGAGCAAAATATGTATTACAGACGATACGCGATGAGAGGATTCTAGAAAATGACTTCTTGTGGACAAAACGACTATTTTACAGTTTTGATAGCTAGTATTAAAACTTACATGAATTCTGCAGTAGCAAACAAGATTATGAAATTAATCATAAAAAATATTCAAACTATTATACGTAAGATGTTACTGCAAACTTCATAATCAATCCTAGGCCTAAGCAAAAATAGTGTGATATTCGTGAGGTTAAAAGATGTTTTAAAAATGAATGCTGCGACAAAAAAAAAATTAACAAAACGTCAAACTGTTTGAAGCAAATTAAATGTTTCAGAACAGAAACATTTCTACAGTTTTATTCTTTAAGAAAAACTCTAGGGCCATTCGTATCATATTTGATACAGTATGAAAAAAAGCCTTGAAAGAAATATTTTCCTGAAAAATTTTTTAAGAGAAATATTTTATAAATTTCAAATGAAAGCAGTACTGACTGCTTCAGTCAATGAATACCAAATGTTTCCTTATAGGGAAATACCAAATGTTTCCTTTTAGGGAAATACTGTATCAAATATGATACGAATGGCCCTAGAGGGTTAATGCAGCTCACGCTATATACAGTACTGTGCAAAAGTATTAGAACAAGAACTATTCTATCTTTTATGAGGCACCAAAATAAAGTTTAAAACCAGCCTGTCCTAACACTTTTACACACTACCGGTAGTGTGCAAAAGTATTAGGACAGGGGTGATTTTCTTAAAAACCTCACTGAAATTCAAATACAGGGTAATAAGCCAAGTAAATTGATAATAAATATTGATTATTTAAAACTAGGTGTAAAAGAAATGTTTTAAAAAGAAGTTATATTTAATTTTTCCTATTTTCTATTAAGCAAGTTATTCTTTTTTCCTCTCGAATTGATAAATCTAATGTTACTTCGCTAGACACACTTTAGGAACAAATACAAGCTGCTTGGCAGGAGATACCATTAGATACATTGAAGAAGCTTGTGATGTCAATGCCTGACAGAATGAAGGCTGTGAACAAAGCAAAAGGCGATTATACTAAATATTAAATTTATTTTGTAACAAGTATTTTTTTCTTGTTAAAGCATTTGTTGAGTAAATCAAATAAAATTACTTTAATTAAATTATTTATTTTCTGTCAATATGTCTCATAAAAGATAAAATAGTTCTTGTCCTAATATTTTTGCACAGTACTATATATATACAAGGTGCGATTGGTAAATTGTCGCAATTATCTTGATGCCTCATAAAAGATAAAATAGTTCTTGTCCTAACATTTTTGCACAGTACTATATATATATACAAGGTGCGATTGGTAAATTGTCGCAATTATCTTGATGCCTCATAAAAGATAAAATAGTTCTTGTCCTAATATTTTTGCACAGTACTGTATACCTAAACGGAATATTGGTGAATAATAATCTTTATTGTACACAAGATAAAATTGTATGAAATAGATAATGACTCTCAGAGATGATTCTGCCACTAACAATGAACTGTAAACAGATAATGTTTTAAATCAAAATGCTAATATAGACCATTTTGCTGGCTTGTCACAGATAATGTTGTATTTATCCCAATCAACAAATATATTTTTTCACCTATCGATCTCGAATTAACAATTTAAAAGCTTGTACATAATGTCATTTAGGCACGATCCATCACAGTTAAAATGTTACAATAAAAGAAAGAGTTTGAAATTAACTAAACTATTCAAAACCTTTTAAAAATAATAAAAAATTGCAGAGCATGTCGTCATTTTATCTAAGTAGACTTTGCGATGATTATTATTTTTAGAATTCGTTTCAGTGAATCGTGACATTTGCAAAACGAAATATCAGATAGGAAACTATGTCTAGATAAAAATAGAGAAAACATTGTCCCGTTGCAACAAATTCTCTTTTGCAAAACATGCATTCTCCTCAAACGGGACTTCATCTTTCATTTATATAGATCCCATAAGCATGGAATTAGCGAGTCTCCCTGAAAGCAATACACTACGCCTCATCGGACTTACCCTATCTTCCGATCTCAAGCGGAACCATTACATTGAGTCAATAGCTAAATCCACTGCTAGGAAGGTTGGGTCACTGTGTCGTGTCAGGATATTTTTTCGCATGAATTTATCTTGGACATATACAAATCAACCATCCGTCCGTTCATGGAATACTACTGTCATATATGGTCAGGCGCCCCCGCTATTCATCTCAGTGTTCTCGACAGGCTCCAAAGGAGAATCATTAATGCAATAGGTACCGACTTGGTGGCTCGACTCCAGCCACTTTCTCGTCGACGGAATGTGGCTTCCCTCTGTCTGTTCTATAAATATTTTCATGGCTTCTGCTCCGACGAACTTAAGTCACTGGTGCCCCTGCAACAAATGTTCACTCGTACAACCAGATTGGCAACTGGGTCCCACCCATTCACAGATCAACCAAATGCAGCCGACAATTCTACTCCTTCAGCTTCTTTTCTCGCACTTCCCGCCTGTGGAACTCGCTTCCATATTCTTGCTTTCCTGGCGGCTACAACTTCCAGGAATTTAAATGCAATGTCAATACCCATCTCTTATCCACTTGACTCCAGTTCTCTCTACATCACCCTTTATATCTTTTCCTTTCTCTCTACCTTTGCAACTATCATCACACCTGTGTTCCCATCCTTCTCTTGCTCCCTTCTCTGTAACTGGTTCGTCTTTCTCTTTACTCTCCTCTTATCTAATCGGTTTCTCTTATGTAGCCCCCCTGCGCATCAGTGGCGTTACCGCCTTCCTTGGGGTGAAACGATTAGAAAACAAAAGATTGTTATTTCAAGCGGGTAGATACCTTTATTTGATGACAAGCAACCACATTAAAATATACTTTTCTACAATCATTGTTTACTGTAACAATTTAAAATAAAACACGATATGCAATAACACAATAATAAAACTTAATCGAAACAAAATCCATCCTCCTCAAAGTATCTTCTTTTTCTATGTGGCCTACCCTCCAGGACGTAGGCGATCATGGTTCTCCACGTCTCCCTATCCCTTGTGGCTCTTCGTATGTTTGCTCCTGTTACACCTCGCAACCCCCGTTCCTTCATCCACCTGGTCAGGCCCTGCAAATATGTTATCCGCTATCTTCCTCTGTCTCTCTTTCCTCCTATCTGGCCAGTCAGTATCAGGTTCTCCAAGCTCTCCTTCCTCATTGCGTGCCCCAGGAACTTCAGTTGTCTCTTCCTGATGCTCAGTATTAATTTCCTTTTTGTTGCTATTCTTTCCAACACTTCATCATTGCTCACATGCTCGGTCCATGATATCCGTAACATACTTCCTCAAAGTATACCGCTTATAAAAAAAAAATGTTGCCTATTAAAGATCTTCGACTTCATCAGGAAAATGAAATTCAGTTCTGTTTATAATTCTCGGCTCGTTGTTACTGTCTATTTATTCGTTCAAATTATTTATTAAATGCGCCGCTCTAATTTCTGTTGCGTTTCGCTTATGATAGAAAACAATGCAGTGTGTATGAAGCAAGAACAAAGGACATGAGTGTTTTCAGAATCTACTTAATGCTTACAAAAGACAAAAACTAGAACAGAATCATTGCAAATGAGTTTTAGATTGCGTGATATTCTCATTCCAAACTAGCGTCATAACGTTTGTAAACAGATGTTTTTGCTACTGTCATTGTACTTCTGACCAAATAAACATTATCTTAACAAATTGTTGCTAAAGTTGTCACCTGAATTATCAAAGTAATTTCAATCTTATTTATATATGTGCATAAGTATAATTACACTGTGGGTGTCAGATTTTATGATACAAGTGAATTCGTTGATTTATAATACATATTAATAAATGATTGGTTCTTGATATGGCATGAAGACACTTTAAATATATTTTGCGTAAATTTTCAGGTCATTACTATTTATGAACACATTGTTCATTTTATGGAAAATTATGTACATATTATTCAAACATTATCTATTAAGTGGATAAAATATTTATCATGATCGTTAAATAGCCATAAAAATATCTGCATTTATGATCGTTAAATGACCATAAAAATATCAGCATTTGTCTATAAACGGGCTGCTGTAATATTATAAACTTTTAAGGTTTTTAATAAACTAAAACAAAAGCAAATTGACCTCAACTAAACTGCGTCTAGAGATTATATGCAAAAGAGGTATTGTCAAATATTTTATGTAAAATTCATAGATATGTGTTATCCAATGAAATTAATTTGTACTATTATGTATAGCGAGTAATCATGAAAGCAATTAAGTTCCAGTTTTCAATTTAAGATTGATATTTAGTATTTTTTCAGTAATTATATCAATTTTCAGTGTCAAGAGATTATTTGCAAGAACTAGAATTTAGTATTATGGCTCGTAAAAAAGAACTAACAATGAATGAAAAGAACTATATAATCAAAGAAATTAGCAAAGGAAAGTCTTCGCTTCAAATTTCTTAGGATTTGAAAAGGGATCATCGAACAATCAAGAAAATATGTCAAATGGGAATTCAACCAAGGAAAAAAGTCTCAGGCTGAATTCAGGAATTTAACAAAGCGAGATCTATCACATATACGAAGAAAATTTATAAGAAACCCAAAGCCGTCAAATGTGTTCATATTTGAGGCTGCTGGAGCTCCTATGGTGTCAAGGGAAACAAGGTGTAAAGCATTAAGGAAGTTTGCAGATGTAAAAAAAAAAAAACAAATAAAGAAACCCATTTTAACAAAAAAACTCATAAGGAAAGACGATTGCAGTGGCCAAAAAATACATGAAAACTGATTTCAGTAAAATACTATTTACAGACGAATCAAGGATCACCCTCGATGGTCCCGATGGATGGGCTCGAGGATGGGTTTGCAAGCAACATGACTCAAGAAAATATTTTAAACGCCAACAAGGCGGCAGTGAGATCATGATATGGTCTTGGTTCATTTAAATTGAAAGACTGGGTTAAAATGAATTCCAAAAGTTACTGTGATTTTCTAGAGCAATATTTCTTTGAATGGATTGATAACCAGTCTTTAGCCAAGCGTAGATCTCTGACCTTTATGTAAGACAACTCACCTAGTCATGCATCAAAATTTACTAAATCCTGGTTGAAAGAAAATGGATTTGTTGAAGATTCTCTTATGGACTGGCTTTATGGCAGCTAAAGTTGCTGCAAACAACTTACCAGTCGCTAAAATTGCAAATCTAACATCAGATATTGACAATCGTCTGCTAAGAGTTATTGAAAAGAAAAGGAGCATTTGTGCAATAAATTTTAGGAGGTTCTTATTATTATTTTGTTAATATATCTTTTATTTTTAAAATAATATGTTTTTTAAAGTTTTTCCTTTAAGAAATTAAATTTGTTCTAAAATCTTTTCATGTTATTTTTTACATTAGTTTTACAAGGTATAATGATGTAAAAGTATCAAAATAAATAGTTGCAAATAAACTACTGACAGTCAAATTAGTCTGTTTTGTTAACTTAGTAAAAATTTTTCCAACCAAAAACAATAGTTTTCTCTGTCGATTTCTCGTTCC
>JBBBDQ010001548.1:115000-267500 GCA_037127315.1 Ascarosepion bandense
AATTTTAAATATCTGGGTAAATACCTGGGAAGTGTTGCAACAGAAGACGGAAAGTGCGACACAGAGATCCGAAGGCGAATTGGCATGACGAAGGAAGCATTTAAGAAGTTGAGTAAGATATTAAGAAACAGGACAATTTCGCTAGAAACAAGGAAGAAAGTACTGGATTGCTACGTGCTGTCCGTCCTTCAATATGGCAGTGAATGTTGGACAATATCATCAAAGATGAAGGAAAAACTTGAAGCAACTGAAATGTGGTTCTACAGAAGAAATGTTGCGAATATCATGGATCATGCATGTGAGCAATGATGAGGTCTTGGAAATGATGGAAACAAAAAGGAAATTAATACTGAGCATCAGGAAGAGACAGCTGAAATTCCTGGGACATGCAATGAGGAAGGAAAGCTTGGAGAACCTGATACTAACAGGCCAGATAGAAGGAAAAAGAGACAGGAGAAAGCAACGGATAACATATTTGAAGGACCTAATCAGGTGGATGACGGAACGAGGATTGCATGGTGTAACAGGAGAAAGCGTGCTCAGATCCACCAGGGATAGGGAAACGTGGAAAGCCATGATCGCCTACGTCCTGAAGGGGCAGGGCACTTAGAGAAGAAGAAGTGTTCTAATAGAGGGCGGTAAGTGCGATATTAAGATCCGAAGGCGAATTGGTATGGCCAAGGATACATTCCAGAAACTGAGTAGAGTATTAAGAGACAGGAAAATTTCGCTAGAAACAAAGAAGGGAGTACTGAATTGCTATGCGAAGTCTGTTCTTCAATATGGCAGTAAATGCTGGACAATCTCTTCAAAGAGTCTTGAAGGAACCGAAATGTGGTTTTACAGAAGGATGCCGAGGATACGGTGGACCAAACCTATGAACAACGATGAGGCTCTGGGGAGGATGGAAACGAAAAAGAGACTAATACTTAACATCAGGAAAAGACAGCTGAAGTTCCTGTGGCATGTAATGAGGAAGAAGGGCTTCAAGAATCTGATACTCACAGGTCAGATAAAGGGAAATAGAGACTGGAGAAAGAAACGTGTAACATAGGTTTCAGCAAATGAATGGTAGATCGGGATTTGGGAGGAGTAACAGGAGAAAGCTTGTTAAGAGATACGAGGAATAGGATGATGTGGAAGGCCATGATCACCTACACATCACATAGAAGAAGAAGAAGAAGAAGAAGAAGAAGAAGAACTGTGTTCTTTCTACTAAATAAATGGAGATAACTGAGACATCTAAAAGAGGCATGACTCATGGAACGAGAATAACCTATCCCAGTGAACGAAAGAAAGGGTTCAGTTCAAAATTCTAATCACCCGCAGAAGGTCGGAACGTACTAAAATAATTTTAAATAAGCTTAAATAATTTAAATAATTATACCACATCTCAGAAATATAGACGGTGGACCTGAAGGAGACTACCACCACCTTTAAATTTCTTCTTTTTTGATTTGTGTGGGTTTTTTTTTTTAATTTTTTCAGTGCAATCTTATCGATTACACCCTAAACTTTACGACTGACAAAAAAAATGGAAAAATTTCAATATTTCAACAATTTTAGGGGGGGTCAGTTTTTCATACAAAGTTATAGTAAATCGATCCTCCATTTTGGAACCACTCACCGGTACAACATTTCCACCGCCTATAAATTGGATGATTATCTTTTTTTTTTTAATGTTTTTCAGTGCAATCTTATCGATTAAACCCTAAACTTTCCGATTGACAAAAAAAAATTCGGAAAAATTTCAACATTTCAACAAATTTAGGTGGGGGGGCTCGGTTTTTCATACAACCTTATAGTAAATCGATCCTGTGCAATTAACTTTTTTGCTTACGCATATTCAACAACTGAATCCTTTGCGAAATTTTTGAATAAAGCCATTCTTGGAGTTTCCGAGGAAGATGCCATCGTAAGAACTAAAGAAAACTTTTAAAAAACAAGAACAAGAGCAACAACTCGTCCCCCAAAAAACAAAAGAAAGCGACCCCAGCGCGAGTGCTTCCAAAATGAAGAGTAATGCATATATATATATATATAACGTAGAACACTTGGTATACCATCCAGGTAAATTCCGATAGAGACGAACTCAAAAGAACTCAATGTTAAATTCACTTCTTTCATTTAACAAAGTAATATAATTTAGAAAAAAAATTATATATATATATAATTTTTTTTCTAAATTATATTACTTTGTTAAATGAAAGAAGTGAATTTAACATTGAGTTCTTATATATATATATATAACGGTCTTTACTATAATAATATCTTGAAGAAAATCACTTATTATTCCTGGTTTGTACATCTTAGTTGTGTCACACAAAATTTTATTCTCCTAAAACTCAACGTGTGATATCGAAGCAGATAAGGATAACTTCAAGGTTAGTTTTAAAGTGTTGATTTTTTTTCCTTTAAAGAAAAAACACGTCACTGACCAGTTTCATAGGTTTGTTATAAAATTTTTGAGCTTCCGGACATGTACCGATGTAGAACAATTATGCCACAAGTTTAAATCCTTAAGACTTGGTATTAAGAACATGAATAGGGAAGAAAAAACTCTTTTCATTTTTTGCTTTTCTTGATTTTGTTTTTATAGAAATTTATATTTCTAGGTTTGTTCAAATAAAGTCCCGCAAATTATCTTAAGATGCTTGATACAAACGTTTGATTCAAAAGGAAAAAATTAATGTTTTCTTTTAAACTGTCTGAATCAAGCATCGTCTGTAGCTAGCTTGCTAAAATGTTCTTATTTTTAACATTTCTAGTAAATACCATTTCAGTATTATACTCTTCCACTATTTATATGTATGTATGGGATGTGCGTTGTGGTGTACTGGACATAGGCTCGTAACGAAAAATCAGGGAGCCGAGTTCGAATTCCAGTTGAATCCATTGCATTCTCTTACGCTCAAATATCCTTGGGAACGGTATTAATCCGTCTCTTCCCTCCAGTTATGAGTTAAATAACAGGACAGATTGGGTTCTATAGCCTTGGTCGGCAACCAGTCTACCGCAGAAAGCAACCTACTACGGGATAATCTTCTGCCCAGTCAGTCATATCTCTTTCGAGACATGATCGCTCAAAGCGTGTATCATGTATGGTACTTAACTGACTGACTGAATATAATAGTTGTAATCATGATTAAGGCTTCTACTGGTCATAAAATGGGGGATCAGTTTTCTATTGTTATGAAGTAATAAACTGATCCCCCACTAATTACTATGTAATAATATAATACATCGCTTTTCCCTCTAGCTATTTGTCAAATAACAGGGCAGATTGGGTTCTGTAGCCTTTGATGGCAATCACTCTACCGCAGAAAGCAATGGCAACCTACTGCGGGATAATCTTCTGCCCAGTCAGTCATGTCTCTTTCGAGACATGATCGCTCAAAGAGTGTATCACGTATGACACTTAACTGACTGACTCTTGCACACTGACTATTAACAAACAATTTTTTTATTGTTTTATGTGGACGATTTGGAAGTCTAAAAACAGAAGCAAATCGTTTAAAAAACATTAAAAACGAAATTATATGTTTTTTTTAGAAATATCAATGTTGCTATTCAATTTTTAAAAATTTATAATGTTGAAATTCAAGAACTACTAAGAACTACTTAACATTTTTAATTTTCCTTTAACTTTTTTCTTAAAATGGAGACAGATTCAGAATATTTTCACTATTATTCAACATCGGCTATTTTTATCTTATACTAGTTAATTTGAAGAAATATTTTGACTTTTTGCTCAGATCCTCGCATTCTCAAATTCTTCTGTCCATTCTATTATATTTATTTCAGACTAACAATGATGCCAAGCATTGGCGAGTCAAATTACCTTTCCTCTGCTGCACTACGAAATCTTTCGGCTATTTCTTCTGACATTTTTTTATTATTAACATAATTAAAGCAGTTCGGGTGTTTTTGCCTATTTCATATACAGCATAATATAAACTTATAATTCATAATACTTAAAAATATTATCTAAACTTATATAATAAATGGAACTTTGTGTGTGTGTATGTGTGAGTGTATGTGTGTCCGTTACCTATAGATTCCGAAACGGCTGAACCGATTTTCTTGAAAATTTACACAGTTGTACTATAAGTGTCTGCAAGTGTTCTTAGCTAGGTTTTGTGTCGAGGTATCCCCGATAAATATCGAAAATCGATAATCGAAAAAATCGGGTTATAGATATAGTAGTCCGATTTTAATCAAATTTGATACACTCATAGACAAAGACATAAGAAACGATATTCAGAAGTTTCAAGGTTGCAGTTCTTACAATAGTGCAGAAAATCTATAATATATATATATATATATATATATATATATATAAGGCAAGATGTTTGTGTGTGTCTATTTATCTGTCTGTATGCCCTTTATACAAATCCACAATTTTTATCCGATTCTCACCAAACTTCACACAAATATTCTTTAGGCTGAGTCTGAGCTCCAAAACCATGGATTAGTTTTAAAGCTTTCATTACACCCGAGCAACGCCGGGCTATACTGCTAGTGTATTATAAAGATATAATTAGATTTTCAATATATGTGAATATTTTTTACTAGCCTTCATACATGACTTTTTCCCCTTTTCTCTCAAAATGTGTTATAAATTCAAAGATGTTTGCCATTTTCAAGACCAGAATCGCTTTAATTTTCTAAATAACCATAAATTTATCTTATATTTTCTAAATAAATCCTTTTCACCATTTATTTTAAAATATTGTTACGAGAATGCATTCATATATAAATTTAATAGTAATAATGTCTGAAAAGTTGTAGTAAGGGATTCTATTGAGTCCTACTTGTTATTACACAAAAAGTTTTAATTCATTAAGTAGTTGTAAAAATAGAGAAATTAGGAATGGAACGTTTTGGAAGATGCTAGAATATGCAAATTAGATTAATCCCTATAAAAAGAGGTTTTGGGAAAAATCTAGTTAGTTGTTAACAGGATTTTCTGTCATTATCAACTCCGGCTTTGATTCAAGGATTTATATCCAGCCGAAAGTATCTCTAAGAAAAGTTGCCGGCAGACTAAAAGCCTGAAAGAGAACCTCCTGGAACAAAAGAGGTAAATAGATATTTTTTTACTTTTTCATTGACTATACTGAAAATTTTTCTTTGTATACACATTTAAAGATTTCTAAAAAAGTATAGCACTTTAACTACTTCGTTAACTTAACTGGGTAATGATACTGACCCTTTCTTTTCCTTCGTAACATTTTGCCTGCCAGTAGTAAAATCTACGTTTCTGTTTGAATGCAAAAACTGTATATTTATAAATATTTTTGTTTAATGATTTTGTAAATTAAATATTTGTCTGGGATTTAACTCTGAGTTTTGGTTAATCAATTTTATTCTATTTTGTTACACTTAACACGTAGCAATATCATCTGAAGAAGAACAGTGTTGTTCTGAAACATGAAAATTTTTGTGTAGTAATATAATGCTTTTATAAACCATTGTAATCAAAAATGACAATATTAAGCACTCTTTATAAAAGTAAATGCATGAACAGTGGGTTTTAATCTACCTATTCTTTCACTTTTTTCTACAAATTGTATGTATATATGCAACTTTCGTCGAAAACAACAGACAAGGCGTTATGGTTAAGTGTTCCATACAATTTTTCATGTGATCTTAGAACCTCTCTTTTTTTAGAACGTAAGTTTTATAAAAATTGTCCGAATGTGTCATTTCCCCAAGTGCTATACCTTTATCCACCATCAAGGACGAACTCTATTCTACCTCCGATTTAATGTATAAATTGTTTCGTGCATGTATGTAGAATCATTGAAATATTTTATATTCCAAATACGGTCAGCACACAGTGACCGTGCTCATAATTGACACAGTTGAGTGTCGGCCCTCTCCTTTCTATCAACAATGCTTCCATATTTTATATATATATATATATATATATATATATATATATAGTATTGTAAAACGTACCTACAAAACAGTTGCCCTAATCACGACCGAAATCAGAAAAACCTACTGCAAACAAATCGGTAAAGTAAGTCGTCAAACCCAAAAGGCACTACCAAATGGGTAAAGGGGAATAAAAAAAAAGAAACAAACAAAGCATAAGCCGTGTTCGAAAGAAAAAAAAACCAAAACGAAAACCTTAACAAGAAAGAGCTCAATACGAAAGTACGAAAGTAGTGCAAAGAATACAAACTAAATCTAAAAGTGAGCCAAAAGTCGACCGCGGTTTCACTCGCCGGATCGTCAAGTCCTGACGATCCGACGAGTATATATATATAATCGTTTCGCGCCAAGCAAGGTAGTATTGCTAATGGTGTGCTGGGGGCTACTTAAGAAGAGAACAAAGATAAAGAGGGACAGGTTACAGAGAGTGTCGCAGAATAGATAAGAGAAGGATGGGAATACTGTTGTGAAGAGAGTTGCTTAAGAGTAGAGAGAAAAAAAGGATGAGAGTCAAGGAGATAAGAGGTGGCAATTGTCATTGCATTTAAACTATTGGAGATTATAGCTATCAGGGAATCAAGTATACGGAAGAAAGTTCAAAAAGCTGGAAGTGCTAGAAAAGAAACTGATAGAGTAAAATTGGCGGCTGCATTGGAGTGTTTTGACTGTAAAAGGGTGAGACCTAATTGCCAGTCAAGTAGCTCGAGTAAATTTGTGTAGAGGGGGTCACCAGAGAGCTAAGCCCGTCGAAGAAAAAGCCGTGAACATATTTGTAGAAGGGACGGAAGAAGTTCTCATCTCGTCAGTGAGAAAGTAGCTGGAGCCAAACTGCCAGGTAGGGATCGATTATATTGCAGATTTCGTCACATCGGCTCGCCTCGCCTTAGGGGTGTCAAACTCTGAAATTATGTTAGAAACCAGCGAGGGGTTTATGTATACGTTTCTCGGTGTCGCTTCAGGTGAGAAGTTGGGTGCAGATACTCCAGACGAGTCAAATTTAGAGTTAGAGGAGAATCTAGGAGCAAAGCATTCGGTCTTGTCCGTTGTGGAAGTGAGGACTCCAAATTTATCGATTAAAGGAGGGATGGAAAGTTTGCTGTTGCTTAACACACTTTTGCAGAGCTGACAGTAGTCTTTGTATATATATATATATATATATATATATACTATCAGTATCGTTGCTCGGGTGCAATGAAAGCTTTAAAACTAATCCATGGTCCTGGAGCTCAGACTCTTTGGACGTTGGCACGAAAGACTAAAAAGCAATAGCTGTTTCCAGTTAAAGCGAAACCGTAGACTGAAAGAAAAATGAATGAATGTAAGTCAAGTTTTTTTTCGTCGTCGTCGTAAACTGAATTTTGAAGGCTAAATAAGTCCTCTGAGTAAATGGTATCATTGCTGAAACTAAGAACTACAATTATACCTACTTAGAGCCAAACCCGAAGCAAAAACTAAAATAAAACGGCTGAAAAAAATACAGACATACAGGCAGATAAACAGACACACACACAAACATCTTGCCTTTCATATATATATATATATATATATATATATATATATTATCGATTTTCTGCACTATTGTAAGAACTGCAACCTTGAAACTTCTGAATATCGTTTCTTATGTCTTTGTCTATGAGTGTATCAAATTTAATTAAAATCGGACCACTCCTTCTATAACCCGATTTTTTCGATTATCGATTTTCGATATTTATCGGGGATACCGCGACACAAAACCTAGCTAAGAACACTCGCAGACGCTTATGGTACAACTGTGTAAATTTTCAAGAAAATTGGTTCAGCCGTTTCGGTGTTTATAGGTAACGGACACACACACACACACACAGATATATATATACACACACACAGATAAAATTCCATTTGTAAATAAGTTTAGATTTCATACATGAAATCAACCAACTTTCGAAATATCCTACCTTTAAAATAAATCAAAATAGATAGAAAACAGTAAATATCTCATATTTTACTGAAAAAAAGAAAAACTTGTGGAGAAAAGAACATTTGATATTCTAAATTGAAATCAATTTTTAATTGCTTCTCGTAAAGTCTTCAGTTTAATAGGATATCAAGAAAGTAACATTACAAGTATTGAGAAGAGTTGGTTTTATTCATTAGCAAAAGAATTGTGTATAGATTTAGCTTTACATTTGTAAATCGTAGGTTTTGTGAATCATGAATTGCTGAACGTAGCAATTCTCGCTTTAGTAGATTAATCAGATTTTAGTTTAGAGACTACGGATTATATAGGAAACCAGCCTTAAAAACTTCGACCTCTTCATTCCTCTTCCGTCTGTTCTGTTTGAAAATGAATAATGAATTATTAATGTATTTATTCGGACGCTAAGACATATTAACGAGACCTTTTCCGGAAAATAAATATCTCGTTAATATATCTCAGAGCTGCAAATGATTTAAACGTAAAATATCACAATGATGAAGCCTGAAATGGCATGGCAGTGGGAAACCTTATTTCAGTTGCAAGGGCAATAGTGGAGTGTGTGACTCAGTTCATAGGGTTGTTTTGACCTAGAGTTTTGATCTAATTACCCCTAGTAGTACCAAAATATTGAAAGTAGACCAGTAAAAACCAATAAAGAAAAAATTAAAATTTCGAAATTTAAATACCAGAATATACTCCTAAATAAAGGGAGGGAGATCATTAGTATGTGTCGTCATAGAAATGAGTATTAATTGCAATAATTATTCTATTCTTCCAATTAGTCACAATAAGATTTTTTTTTAATTTGGCTAAGCAGTTACTTCCCCACCAACTACAACTACTAACTCAAGGCTCAAGCCACATACCTCCCACTACCAAAGAAGAAATTACTACTAAAATTCCGCTAGCTTAACCCTATAAAAACCAATACCTTCCAACTCCTTCTTTTACTAAAGCAACTTCTGGGCTTAGAATTTTTCCTCATTCTTTGTTTATAAGGGCTTGAAAATGCATGTCTTCAAATGCCATGTTCAAAAGGGCTATTCCGCCGCTAAGCTTTATCTGAATTTTATATATATATATATATATATATATATATATATATATATTATATCGAGGCAGCAAGTAATTTTCTAGACATATGCTATTAAATATAAGAGACAATGAATGTCTATTATGTTTAATCATGAGCCGTTCTAAACGTCGTATTTTTGCTTTAATTTCAGTTGAAAATAAAGACAAAAATTCTCCAACATTTGGATAATTATTTATTGGTTTTCTTCTAAGCTTTCGGCTCACATGCGTTTATTATTTTTGGTAACTATTGCCGTTGCCAAGCGGAGTTTTATGTCAACACAAAATAAAATCGTCGGTGATGGTGGATTTTATAATATTTCAGTTTAAACTACCTCTCTGAAGATAGCTCATGTGAGCCGAAAGCTTAGAAGAAAACCAATAAATAATTATCCAAATGTTGGAGAATTTTTGTCTTTATTTTCAACTGAAATTAAAGCAAAAATACGACGTTTAGAACGGCTCATGATTAAACATAATAGACATTCATTGTCTCTTATAATTAATAGCATATGTCTAGAAAATATATATGTATATATATGCACTCTGGAAGAATGGTAGACTTTGAAAAACAGTAGCTACTCTGGCATCTACGCATCGTTAATTCAGCAATGAATTAGAACACTCTCAGCTATTGGGCGTGTATAATGAAAACATACACGCTAAAAAGTCTGCCTCCTTCTACCGAGCGTAGCTTAGAGGTAGAATCGCCGACCGACGCCAGGACAGGACGGTTCATATCAATAGTAAGAAACTCTAAGATGTTTAAATGAAGTCTCGTCCTGGTCCTGCGTATGACAGAAAAGAAATCGGGAGAATAATTCACCCTGCACTCGACATAATTTAAATGGTGTTCACCAATCGCTGACTCATGAGTCTGCCAACATCCGGATGCAATTGGATCATGCCTACGCAGTCTACCCAGAACGTGCTGAGCGATACTCATCTCCAACCGTTGGATGGCCATGTCCACATAGTCGGTCTCACACCGACACTTATATTGATATACAATTAAATTTTGTTAAATGGTAGACAAGACGTTGAGGGAGAGAAGCATTTTTTGTACTGAAATATATATATATATATATATATATATATATATGTGTGTGTGTGTGTGTGTGTGTGTGTGTGTGTGTGTGTGTGTGTATGTGTGTGTTTTAATCATTCACATAGAAGCCTGTTTCGCTGTATCACAGCTCATCAATGTGGCTAGACACATCCACTTGCTTCTGGCCGGGGTCGAATCTCGACCGATTTAATGTCAATCGTAGTCATTAAGCTCTGAGCCATAGACGCATGAAAGCCGAGAAGGGAAATTTTAACTTGTAGTATGTAAGCAGTGTATACACACGCCAGTAACCGAATTCATTTCTGAAGAGTCACGCATATATCGCAGAAGTGGAAACTGCTTTTAAAATTTCCTTCTCTAGAGAGCTCAATCGTAATAAGAGCATATATATATATATATATATATATATATATATATATATATATATATATATATATATATATTACATTTGTAAACGAGTTATTGCGCGACCCAGGTTTCTACCATGAGTGGTGTCATCAGGCAATTTTCAATAACTGATTTTACCGTTTACCGTTTTTTAAGAACGCTCACGTAACGGTGTTTATTTTTGTTTTGTTTTGTTTTTTAACACTCACGTGGCAGGAAATTTTTGAACGCGAACTTTTTTAAATTTACAAGAAATCATAACGTTTTCATCCATGGTTGTATGAACCTAATAGCTATTTTTTAGTATGGTTTCACTTAGTCATAATTTCCGTTCTTTCATTCAATAGTTCATTTTTGTTTGGGAATAGCATAATCTCTAAGTTTTCTTCCTGGCACAGTCTACATATTTTGTCAACGTTGTAAGGCTTGGTTGTTTTTACTATACTCCACGTTATGTATTTTCCATATTTTGATTTCAATTTCCACGCGTGGCTAGCTAATTTTGTACAGTTTTTTAAGTTTTCTATTTTGAATGTAGACTTGTTATTGAACCACCTGGTCTTAAAACTAAGTAATTAAATAATCAATATATATATATATATATATATATAGGGAAAGAAAGAAATTATTTTATTACTTTTCTCCCAATACAAGGCCCAAGAAACACTCAAGATACCGAGTTACTGAATGTGTAAGCGATAAGACATGTATATTATGAGGATATGTAGGATATATAACGGCTGACCCTAAATTTGAAGAGGTTAAGCTAGTGTGCTGATTTGTGGGTGAGCAACAAACCGAAGAATCTATGGCCACTATTTGTTTTCTTTTTACGCTTAATTTATATTATAACAAGCAGTATAGCCAGGCGTTGCTCGGGTTTAATGAAAACTTTAGAACTAATCCATGGTCCTGGAGCTCAAACACTTTGGACGTTGGCACGAAAGACTAAAAAGGAATAGCTGTTTCCAGTTAAAGCGAAACCGTAGACTGAAAGAAAAATGAATGAATGTAAGTCAAATTTTGATATCCTGGTATCGATATCAAATAAGTTTTTTCGTCCTAAACCGAATTTTGAAGCCTAAATAAGTTCTCTGAGTAAATGATATCATGGCTGAGACTAAGAACTACAATTATACCTACTTAGACCCAAACCCGAAGCCAAAATTAAAATAAAAGAACTGAAAAAATACAGACATACAGGCAGATAAACAGACACACAAACAAACATCTTGCCTTATATATATATATATATATATATATATATTATCGATTTTCTGCACTATTGTAAGAACTGCAACCTTGAAACTTCTGAATATCGTTTCTTATGTCTTTGTCTATGAGTGTATCAAATTTGATTAAAATCGGACCACTCTTTCTATAACCCGATTTTTTCGATTATCGATTTTCGGGAGTACCTCGACACAATACCTAGCTAAGGACACTCGCAGACGCTTATATCACAACTGTGTAAATTTTTAAGAAAATCGGTTTAGCCGTTTCGGAGTCTATAGGTAACGGACACACACACACACACATACAGACAAATTTCCATTTATAAATAAGTTTAGATTAGATTAGATATTATTCCTTATAGACAGGTTAACCTAAACTATATTTCCGACCAAAATCTATAGCAAATAACACCAGCCATCATAACTATACAACTCAGTTCACATTCTACAATGACTTCCTGACAAAGTAGTTCATTGGACAAACTGCAAAGTGATCTATAGCCATCCTAATGGATTGTGACGTTTGTCAGGCACCTGCGGAAGGCCGCCTGATGGATGAGGATAGTATGGCAGTCAATCAGTCTATCGGACGATGGGTGACACTTAGCGACTACATCACCCCAGTGCAGATTTGATGAATATATCTACGGTTAAGGCTGATGTCGCAGATGTTTGATTTCAGAGAGATGGCAGCTGGATGCGGAAGATTTAGGCAAGTGAAGCTTGATGTGTCCGTATCTTAATATCTGTGCATGTAATCATAGTGTTGGGCGGGAAAAATCTGAGAATAAATAGACACATGCATAGTGAACGACGTAGAATTGAGAAAATGAGCAAAAATAAATTAAATATCTAATAAAAGAATGAAAGAAGATCAGCGTTGATATACTAATAAATAAGGGGATGGATAGATAGATAGATAGATAGATAGATAGATAGATAGATAGATAGATAGATAGATAGATAGATATAGAATGAAAGAAACATACGACAAAAGATAGATAGATAGATAGATAGATAGATAGATAGATAGATATAAAGTGATATAAACATACGGCAAAAGATAGATAGATAGATAGATAAATAGATAGATATATAGATAGATAGATATAAAGTGATAGAAACATACGGCAAAAGATAGATAGATAGATAGATAGATAGATAGATAGATAGATAGATAGATAGATAGATAGATATAAACATACGGCAAAAGATAGATAGATAGATAGATAGATAGATAGATAGATAGATAGATAGATAGATAGATAGATAGATAGAAGTGGTTTCGATTGTACAGTTTTGAAATATTATATTCATAAGAAAAGTGAAATTATTGGAAAAGGAGGCGAACATCATCCAATAAATATAATTATTTTGTTATCTTTTATCTTCTTCAAACTACTCAGACTACAAATGTTCGGAAATCTGCAGCTGATTGTACTTTTATGTTTTTAAAAAAGTCAATATTTCTTTGACATTTCCAATTCAAAATCTGTGGGTAACTACCATTGAACTTTATTCACACAGCTAATAATACATCGCCTGTCAATGTCGTTATCAATTTTACTTCTTAACGGTTATGTTGCGAGTTTATGTCCTGTTACTGTTTTTACTTTTTTTTAACTGGTTTTCTTGTAGGTGGTAGGGAGATGGTTTATGTTTCTTTCATTCGGCCTTGGGTCAGACTTAACCAAAATCCCTACAGCTTACAAGTTTTATGCAGAGTTTATCAATATCAGAATTATCAGGTTTTCAGCAGAAGATTGTCGGCAGGATGTGTGGATTAGTGCAGGAGAGTAGAAGAATAAAATATACATTTTGAATGTTAAAATAGAAATTTATTATAAGGAAACAATAACACAATTTGTAGAAGTTAATGTGCAATTAGAAACATTATTAAGAAGTTAAGGGTTGAGTTCGTACAAAATGTTCGTAGCAGTAATTGTTGAAAGAGGTAAGGAGAAAGAGAAAGAGGACAATGTCCGAGTCGCTTGAAGGTGAAGTTTCATTTTAGATATTTCGTCTCACGGCTCCCATCTGACTCTCTAACTGACTAACGCTGATGAAGTCCTTTTATTGTAATCTAATTTTTTCGCACTTACTCGCGAAGTCCTTTTGGTCTTGCAAATCGCCCCCATTCGTCAGAAATCATTTTAGCACCTACTTGCGAAATCTGGTTTCGACATTTCTTTTAAGCACATAATCAATCTTTTTTCTATTTGAGAAAACCAAAATTTCACACATCGTTGTGAATTTTGCAAAAGTGAAGAAGAAAGTTGATTTTAATTCTTTTCTTATCCTCTACATTCTTTCATATATATATATATATATATATATATATATATATATATACTACCGGCCATAATTATTAGGCCACCCCAGTGTTAAAAAAAAATGATGTATTTCATACTATTTTTTAGTATTTATTGCCAAATGAATAATTGTAAATGAAAATAGAATGTTTTTTTGTTAATATTGTGCAATAACATGTGCATCAAATGAATTTATAAATATTTAATAACTACCTATATTGCAGTTTCATAAATGAAAGAATGAAGAAAATTTAGAGTGATTCGGACGAGTTCATCTTTGCTTACTTGCCTTGTAAAATTTTGCAAAGTAATAATAACAAAAGAACCATTCTATTTTCATTTAGATATATCCGCTTGGCAATAAATATTAAAAATAGTATGAAATACATGATTTCTTTTAAAACGCTGGTGTTACCTAATAATTATGGCCGGTAGTGTGTATATAGAGATATAAAATAGCAAATCTATAGGGTGCGATGGTTAAATTGTCGCTATTTGCCTTGTAAAAGTTTGCAAAGTAACAATAACAAAAGAACCATTCTATTTTCATTTACAATTATTCACTTGGTAAAAAATACTAACAAAATAGTATGAAATACATCATTCTTTTTAAACACTGGGGTTTCCTAATAATTATGGCCGGTAATTTATATATAGATATAAAATAGCAAATCTACAGGGTGCGATGGTTAAATTGTCACTATTTGCCTTGTAAAAGTTTGCAAAGTAACAATATCAAAAGAACCATTCTATTTTCATTTAGAATTATCCACTTGGCAATAAATACTAAAAATAGCATGAAATAGATCATTTCTTTAAAAAAAAAACTGGCTGCTAATAATTATGGCTGGTAGTGTGTGTGTGTGTGTGTGTGTGTGTGTGTGTGTGTGTGTGTGTGTGTGTGTGTGTGTGTGTGCACCCGTTAGTTATTATTGCTACTACTACTATTTTTATTATTACTAAAGTTATATATATTGGGTACTAGTATTTGTGTAAGCATCACTTTTTGGTTGTTTTTGTTTCTGTTATTGGGCCCTCCTACGAGGAATGGACTCTTCTTCTTGTTATATGTAATTACCTGCGTGACCTCCAAAGAGGAGTTAACGGAAGCAGTTAACAAAGGCAGTTAACGACAGCTACTAGTCAGGCAATAAGCAGCGTAATAATACTTTCGGACTTACTTATTTCTATGTTCACTTATTATTAAAACTTCCTTTGAATATCTTGTTTCTTGTTATACTAATATATTAACTGTTTTGAACCTATCTCCTGTGTTCCGTGCCTTACTTCCTGCACAAACCAGTCACTACAACTTTGCAGTGAAGTTGTGCCACAATTTCCCAACAAATTTGCGACGAAGATCCACAACAGTTTCAGTGAAATTAATGTCTACCAGCTTAGAGACCAAAAGTCTAAATAATGAAAATAAGTGTTCCGGCTCGAATTGAGCTTGTATTTTTTTCATCCGGAAATACAATTTCAAGAGAAACTTAAATAAAAGAATTGACCCTAACTTTGCTTCGATACCGCACCGTAGCTTAATGGTAAAATCGACTTAGTTCGAAAGTGATTTCTCTAATTGAAAGTAGAATACTGGTTAAATTTCTTTGAACGAATATCCACTTCCCGGCATAGTCAAATTACCAAGCAACAAGCATTCGGTGGACTACCTACATAAATTCTACATAAGAAAGATCATACAACACCTATACCACACGCTACATAACACACTTACAGGTACACACATACTCACTACAATTAACGACAGCAATAGCAGCGAAAGAGGCCCATTCGTTTAAAGGCATGGTCTACCAGCGGACGGACGTAAAATCAAGCTCTCCTATCATTCTGAAGATGAGATTCTGATCTCGAAAAATTTAATGAATAATAAATAGGTAATACCCAACACCTTCACCTTGCTTTATTTTACTTCAAATATCTAGCCATACACCTAAGATACACAATGCTTCAAACAAAACTCATCTATTTTTTTTTTTTTTTTTATAAGCGTTTCACCCCGAACAAGGCATGTCACTGCCACTACTGTGCAGGGGGCTACGTAGAGTGGAGAAAGGCTGGTTAAATATAGGAAATAACAGAGGGTGGGTGATAGGCGGGTGAGGATACCGAGAATGAGGGTTGGGTAGATGAGAGTGTTGTGAGAATAGTTGGGAGTTAGTGTGATAGGAGGTGTCTATTGACCCTACATTTAAACACCTGGAGATTGTAACTGTCGGGAAAGCAGACTTGTGGAAGGGAGTTCCACAGGCGGGAAGCGCGAGAAAAGAAGCTGTTGGAGTAGAATTTACGGTTACATCTTATTTGTTTAACTGTAAAAGGGTGGGACCTAGTTGCTAATCTAGTATCTCGTGTAAATTCGTGCTTAGGCGGCACCAGTGATCTAAGCTCATCGGAGCAGAAGCCATGAAAGTACTTGTAGAAGAGGCACAGGGAAGCTACATCACGCCGGTGTGAGAGCGGCTGCAGCCGGTCTGCCAAGTCAGTATCAACCACGTTACAGATCCTCCTTTGTATTTTGTCAAGAAGCCCAAGGATAGCAGCAGGGGCACCCGACCAGATATGGCAGCAATATTCAATACACGGGCGGATGGTAGATTTGTATATGTGCAGAATAGTTTCAGGTGGGAAAAATTTCCGGGCCCTGCACAGAGAGCCGACTTTCATAGCAGCAGATTTGGCAATGGATTCAATATAGTCATTCCATTTGAGGTACGCCGAGAGTGTAAGGCCAAGGAGGCGTAGTATTTTACTCTCTGGGAGGCTAGCCTGTCCCATGCTAATGGGAGGTAGATGCGATTGTCTATGGTGGTTAGTTGATAACAGCTTTGTTTTGGAGGCATTGAAATTTACCAACCATTTCCTACCCCAGGTCACTACGGATTGGAGGTCCCTTTCAAGTGCGGCAGCGAGGTTCACTTTGTCGTCCAGACCTGGTTTCTGATCGATGCGGGAGTAGATCGTTGTGTCGTCGGCATACATGCCAACTTGGGATCTAATGGTGTCGGGGAGATCATTAATGTAGATCAGAAAGAGCGTGGGGCCTAGGATAGAACCTTGAGGGACGCCCGCGTTCGTCTGGTAGTTTTGGGAGGCATGCCCATTTAATACCACCTTTAATGTGCGGTTAGAGAGGAAGGACTGGATGAGGTCAAACAGATGTCCAGTTATCCCATAGCTCCGCAGTTTGCACAAGAGGCCAGCATGCCAGACCCTGTCGAATGCTTTGGAGATATCCAAGGCAACGGTTCGGGCTTCACCATTCTTGTCGAGTGCCTGGTATATGTACTCGGTAATGGTCGTTAGCATATCAGCAGTAGACCTGGTGAAGCGAAACCCATACTGTTTGTCAGAGAGAAGCCCGTTGGTCAAATATATGTTAGTACATGTACTTCCAGGTTGGTCTAATGGTTTCAGGTTTAGTCAAAAATTGAAATGATAAGCATTCTAAATTATGGACTAATCTGATATTAAGAACTAATTCAGAAACAGGTTTCTCAAATATCAAACTAAATTTTCATATATTTTGGTTAATAGTTTAGCTCTGCTAGAATCATTTTTAAACGTGCTTTATTGTGTGTGTGTGTGTGTGTGTGTGTGTGTGTGTGTGTGTGTGTGTGTGTGTGTGTGTGTGTGTGTGCATAAATACGAACATATCTAAAAACGTATTACCGGAAATGAGATGTTTTATCTACTTATTGAAGATTACTTGCTTGAAACGAAGCTGGCAATCAGTGTTGAAGTCAAATTAACGGACATATTTTAATTTCTAAATTAACGGACAGACAATACCTACTTTGACTGATAAATGTGATATGTTCATTTAACACTTCAATTTTATTTGCGTACTCATACGACAAACAATCATGTTGATCACCTACCTGTTGATCGATCAGTCTGTTGGTAAACTTTATGTAGATTTTAAAGCATGATAGCAGTGAGGTTTGTATGTCTTTTATATCATAATAGACGTCTATAAATATATATTAGCATAAGAATTTTGTTTTCTGCATCTGTGGTTCAAAAGCCTTTTGTTTTTGTTTTGTTTTGTTTTTTTTCAATTGGAGTAGATAGATCTATCTATCGCCCGGTTCACACTCCACCCACGTCTATTGAACAGGTTAAGAGGCTCATCCCTTGTTCCCTGTTTAGGATGTGGTTTCCAGCTTTCTCTTTTCCAGTCTTTTCACTATTACGTAGCCCCCTGCACATCAGTGGCGCTACCGCCTTGCTCGGGGTGATACGATTTTTTAAAAAAATGTTCTTTTAAACAGTCATTTATATTATCAATCGTCAGTATTTATAACAGCCCTCTCATTTATTCGCATGATAGATATAAAAAGCGTGGCTCTTTTGGAAGATCGTCAATCGAAAACAGAAATGATAGCCCAAACGGTTCATATACGGACTGCTAAAAGGCATTGGGGCAGAGGGATGGCGTAATAGACCGTTCCTCCTCATGATTTCTGAGGAACAAAGAACATTTACAAGATGATTTGGATTAGATTTTGATAATTGATCTAATGATTCCGATATCAGTCAAATGACATCTAGTCACCGTAGATGTACAAAACGTTATCTATGTTTACACGTGTCTTTTCCTGATGCTACTTTCAATTACCTCAACATTCACACACACACACACACACACACACATATATATATATATATATATATATATATATATATATACATATATATATATATATATATATATATAGTAACACTACCGGCTATAATTATTAGGCCACCCAAGATTTTTTTAAAAAATGATACATTTCATATTATTTTTAGTATTTATTGCCAAGTAGATAATTTTAAATGAAAATAGAATGGTCCTTTTGTTATTATTAATTTGCAAAATTTTCAGGGCAAGAAAGCAAAAATGACGACCTCGTCCGAATCACCCTAAATTTTCTTCCTACTTTCATTGATGAAACTGCAGTATAGGTAATGATTAAATATTTATAAATTCATTTGATGCACATGTTATTGTGCAATATTAACAAAAGAACCATTCTTTTTCAATTTACAATTATTCACTTGGCAATAAATGCTAAAAAAATAGTATAAAATACATCATTTTTTAAACACTGGAGTGGCCTAATAATTATTGTCGGTAGTGGGTATATATCTATCTATATATATATATATATATATATATATATATATATATATATAGTTCTTTTCAAAAGTACTAGAACACCAAGGTCAATACCTTTGTTTTTGTTGTTCACTGAAGACATTTGGGTTTGAGAATCCTGAATGACACCGAGCGGTTGTTTGCTGAGAGAATGAGACAGCGCATAGCTGACCGCACGTTCGGCTCCAAGGACTATTGGCGGTTATGCAAACGGTTGCTGAACAACAGCAAATCCTCTATCCCTCCCTTAATCAATGAATTTGTGGTCCTCACATCATCTGCGGACAAGGCCGAGTGCTTTGCTCACAGATTCTCATCCAACTCCACATTTGACTCATCTGGAGTACCCTCACCCGATTTCCCTATTAGAACTGAGGCTAAACTGTACGATGTATACATTACCCCGACAGTAGTATCTCGAGTAATATCAAAACTTGATCCCCATAAAGCGAGCGGTGATGATGGAATCCAGGTGATTGTCCTTAAGAAATGTACCCCTGAAGCCTCCTCTGTCCTCTCTAAGCTGTATAACTACTGCCTTTCTGCTTCCTGTCTTCCTGCATGCTGGAAGTCCTCTTCTGTCGTTCCTGTATTTAAGAACTGTGGTGAACCCTCGGACCCATCCAATTATCGCCCTATCAGCCTTCTAACAATTTTCGGGAAAGTTTTCGAGGCCATTATTAATGCTGAAATAGTTCAACATCTTACTGCCCATAAACTCTTCTCTGACAGGCAGTATGGCTTCTGCTTTGCCAGGTCCACGGCTGACATGCTAACGACCATTACGGAGTACATGTTGCAGGCCCTTGAGGAGTCTGGCGAGGCTCGTGCTGTTGCTCTGGACATCTCAAAGGCTTTCGATAGGGTTTGGCACGTTGGCCTTCTACGCAAGCTACGGGGTTACGTTATTACCGGACGCTTGCTTGATCTGATTCAATCTTTTCTAAATAACCGCATAATGAAGGTCGGCTTGAATGAGCATGCCTCCACATCCTACTGTACAAACGCTGATGTTCTTCAGGGCTCTATCCTAGGCCCGACGCTCTTCCTTATTTTCATAAATGATCTCCCAGACGAGATCAAGTGCCAAGTAAGAAACCCGGCGTGACAGACAAACATTATCACGCTGCTGATCTTGAAAGGGATCTACATTTTGTGGTGAATTGGGGTAAGAAGTGGCTTGTAAATTTCAATGCGTCTAAGACCAAGCTGCTGTCTGTCAATCATCACAGGCAACCTCTCCTGCCTCCCATAAGCATGGACCAAGTGAGTCTCCCTGAGAGCAATACACTGCGCCTCCTCGGCCTTACCCTCTCTTCCAATCTCAAGTGAAACCACTACATTGAGTCAATAGCTAAATCCAGTGCTAGGAAGTTTGGATCATTGTGTCCGGCCAGAATGTTTTACCCGCCTGAATCTATCCTGCATATATACAAATCAACCATTCGTCATTGCATAGAGTACTGCTGCCATTCATGGTCATGCACTCCTGCTGTTCATCTCAGTGTTCTTGACAGGCTCCATAGGAGAATCAATAATATGATAGGTACCGACTTGGGGGGCTTGACTCCAGCCACTTCCCCTTGTCTGTTTTATAAATACTTTCATGGCTTCTGCTCCAACGAACTTAAGTCACTGGTGCCTCTGCAACAGGTGTTTACTCGTGCAACCAGACTGGCAACTGGGCCTCACCCATTCACAGTTAGATCAACCAAATGCAGTTGTCTATTCTACTTCTGCAGCTTCTTATCTCGCACTTCCCGCCTGTGGAACTCGCTTCCATATTCTTGCTTTACTAACGGCTACAACCTCCAGGAATTTAAACGCAAAATCAATACTCATCTCTTAACCAATTGACTCTAGTTCTTTCTTCACCACTCCGTATATCCTTTCCTTTCTCTCCACCTTTGCAACTGTCATCACACCTGTGTTCCCATCCTTCTCTTGCTCCTTTCTAACTGGTTCGTCTTTCTCTTCACTCTCTTCTATCTAATCTTTTTACTCTTTTGTAGCCCCCTGCACATCAGTGGCGTTACCGCCTTGCTCGGGGTGATACGATTAAACAAAAAATAAATAAATAAATATGAGACAAGAAGTTCAGAATTTCAGATTTTATTCCTTGGTATTCTCATGTTGATGTGTTAAACAGCTTGGGAAATACCACCTTTTGTTTGAATCGACCTGTTTTTCGGTAAGTAAATCAATGACTGATAGGCGTTTTTCCCAGGTGTTGCATCTTAGATTGATTGTTTAAATATTAAATAGTTTTAAATGACTACTCTTGGATTTAGCCATGGGCTTCACCTGTAAATATTGCATTTCTTCTTAAAAGGAGTAAACCAGCATGAAAACAAGAGAGCTGAGAATGGTATGAAAGCAAGCCATTTTGAAACTGAGAAAAGAAGGAAACTTGTTTAAATACATTGAAACAACATCGGACATAGCCAATATAAAAAATTTTAATGTACTGAAAAAAAAGAGAAACTACTGGTGCACTGAGCAACAGACATAGAACCGGTTGGTAAAAAAAAACAGTTGATCAGAGGTAGATATGTGAGAAAAATCCCAAAACAGTCAGTGACATCACCATCAACCTCCTCAATGCAAGAGTGAAGGTTTCACAATTCATTGTTCAAGAAAGCTTCGAGAGTAGAAATAGAGGGGCCGTAACGACAAGATGTAAACTACTCATCAAATGTAGCAAGCGAAAGGCTAGAGTGGAATTTGAAAGAAATTACAAAGATGAGGGACAAAAGTTCTTATATTGATTACTGGCGTGTATTGTTCTCGTCCAAGGGTTTGGTTCAAAATTCCAATCACCTGAAGAAGACCAGAGCATACAACGGCCGAAACCTCGGAAACATAGCAATAAAGATGAAAACAACAGTCCGAATAATGTAAATAATGTAAATACTGCCTCATCTCAGATATATAGACAAATAGAATGATCTATTATTAAACGTCGTACAAATGGCAACAAAGATGAGGACAATAGTCCGAATAATGTAAATACTGTAAATACTACCTCATCTCAGAAATATAGACAAATAGAATGATCTATTATTAAACGTCGTCCAAATGGCAACAAAGATGAGGACAATAGTCCGAATAATGTAAATACTGTAAATACTACCTCATCTCAGAAATATAGACAAATAGAACGATCTATTATTAAACGTCGTACAAATGACAACAAAAATGAGGACAATAGTCCGAATAATGTAAATACTGTAAATACTACCTCATCTCAGAAATATAGACAAATAGAACGATCTATTATTAAACGTCGTACAAATGACAACAAAAATGAGGACAATAGTCCGAATAATGTAAATACTGTAAATACTACCTCATCTCAGAAATATAGACAAATAGAATGATCTATTATTAAATGTCGTACAAATGGCAATAAAGATGAAGACAGCAGTCCGAATAATGTAACTACTGTAAATACTACCGCATCACTACTATCTTTGACGCAGCTTCATGACTCTATCCTCCCAGAAATTGGCTTTTTTTTCTGAATGACAAACTGGTCTAAGTGGTTTATTACTGGTTTCCAGATAATTGAATTTCTTCACATTAAGTGGATTCTGTAAGTGGTGATTCGAAGATACAGAAAGACGGTTCAGAAAGAATAATGGCGAGTGTAAAAAGACATCTTAGCCAAGTTGTATCTGTGATAGGCTTGCGGGAATGTTGTCAATCCTCCAGATTAAAATTTTCACTCCTGAACCTAGGAAACCTCTTACAAACAGCAATAACCCCATCTATAACCAGCACTTATCTTTATAACGCTTGAGTAAACCATTCTCATTTTGAAAAATGGTCATGAAAGCATAATGCTTTTCTTCAGCAAAGATAGGAAAGCTTGTCGGAGATGATGGGGAGATAGTTGGAGCCTAATACAGAGCAACTGTCGAAAAAAATTGTTACAGTCTGCAAAATACTTAAAACTAGCGTACAGGTTCACCTTCTAGCAAAACAGTGACCATAAACATACAGCCAGAGCTACATTGGAATAATTTAGATCAAAGATATTGATGAGTTAGGATGATCCAATCAAAATCTAACCATCAGTCCAATTGAAAATCTATATCAAGACTTGAAATTTAGTGTTCACAGACGGTCTTTATACAATATGACTGAGCTTGAGTTAATTTGCAATGATTGGACAAGAATCGCTAAATGTTAAAAGCATGCAAGAGACTTACCCTAGAAGATTTTCATCTGTAATTACAGCAAAACTTGGATCTATAAAATATTGACTCAGTTGGGTGGTTACTGCTTATGTATTCAAGAAATGACGGTTTTGTTTTTGTCGACATTTCTGAGATGAGGTAGTATTTACAGTAGTTACATTATTCTGACTATTTCGTCATCTTTGTTGCCATTTGTACGACGTTTAATAATAAATCGTTCTGTTTATCTATATTTCTGAGATGAGGTAGTATTTACAGTATTTACATTATTCGGACTATTGTCCTCATTTTTGTTGTCATTTGTCCGACGTTTAATAACAGATCATTTTATTTGTCTATATTTCTGAGATGAGGTAGTATTTACATTATTCGGACTATTGTCCTCATTTTTGCTGCCATTTGTACTACGTTTAATAATAGATCATTCTTTTTGTCTACATTTCTGAATTGAGGTAGTATTTACAGTAATTATATTATTCGGACTATTGTCCTCATCTTTGTTGTCATTTGTACGACGTTTAATAATAGATCGTTATATTTGTCTATATTTCTGAGATTAGGTAGTATTTACAGTATTTACCTTATTCGGACTATTGTTTTCTTCTTTGTTGCCATTTGAAAGTCGTTTCGGCCGTTGTACGCTCCAGCCTTCTTCAGGTGCTAGGAATTTCGAACCGAACTCTTTATTATAATCACTGGGGTATATGAACTCCACTCCATGCCTAGAGACTCTTCTGGTAGTCATAAGTTATCTCCCTCTAACCGTGTAAGTTACTTCACCATGTCCTTAATATTTATAAATTCATTTGGTGCACATGTTATTGTGCAATATTAACAAAATAACCATTCTATTTTCATTTACAATTATTCACTTGGCAATAAATGCTATATACCCTAGTGATTGTAATAAAGTTCGAAATTTCTAGTACCTGAAGAAGGCCGGTGCGTATAACGGCCGAAACGTCGTACAAATGGCAACAAAGATGAGGACAATAGTCTGAATAATGTAAATACTGGCTGTTTTGTTGTACTGGTTATTCTTTGTGTCACACTAAGATGTATTTTGTAACTTCAAAATGCAGCACAGAGTTTATCAAACTGTTAAAAAACCATTTAATTCAAATTTGTGTTCAAAATATGAGGTTGAATAATCATGCAAGGCACTCCATACTTTTTATTTACACTAGCAGTATAGCCCGGCGTTGCTCGGGTGTAATGAAAGCTTTAAAACAAATCCATGGTCCTGTTGCTCAGACTCTTTGGACATTGACACGAAAGACTGAAAAAGCAATAGTTCTTTCCAGTTAAAGCGAAACCGTAGACTGAAAGAAAAATGAATGACTGTAAGTCAAATTTTGATTTCCTGGTATCGATAGCAAATAAGTTTTTTTCGTCGTAAACTGAATTTTGAAGGCTAAATAAGTCCTCTGAATAAATGGTATTATGGCTGAGACTAAGAACTACAATTATACCTACTTAGAGCCAAACCCGAAGCAAAAACTAAAATAAAAGGGCTGAAAAAATAGACATACAGGCAGATAAACAGACACACACACAAACATCTTGCCTTATATATATATATATATATATATATATATATATATATATATATATAATCAACTTTTTACACTATTATAAGAACTGCAACCTTGAAACTTCTGAATATCGTTTCTTATGTCTTTGTCTATGAGTGTATCAAATTTTATTAAAATCGGACCACTCCTTCTATAACCCGATTTTTTCGATTATCAATATTTATCAGGGGGTACCTCGACACAAAACCTAGCTAAGAACACTTGCAGACGCTTATAGTACAACTGTGTAAGTTTTCAAGAAAATCTGTTATGCTGTTTCGAAGTCTATAGGTAGCGGACACACACACACACAGACAAAGTTTCGTTTATAAATATGTTTAGATAGGGAAGCGTCGGCATGTTGGTCATTTAATTACTGAAGTAGACGCTTTAACATAGGAGACGAGAGTTTCTTTCTTGAGTTTAACAAAACAAAATCGATAAGGTAGTTGCCATATAATTCAATGACAGATATTTCTTTTTTACTTAATAGATTTTCTTTATCGTTATTTACTTTCAACTTTTGTTTTCTACCTAATCAAACTTTTGTCATCAGTAACAGAAAATAACTGAAAAAATAAATAATTCCCAATCAAGACCATATAATTGCTACGTGAGAACTTCATTACGCAGAAAAGACAGTAATTATGGTTTTAGCAGCGATGCACACTAAAAAAAATATTACACCTGAGAAAATATCATTAACAGTAATGTGAAAGTTAAAAAAATCGTTATGTTTAGTCATCGCAGTTAATATTTAACACTTCCCAAGAAATTCATTACATGAGGAGAGTATCAGGTAATAGATTTACGCAGTGGAAAAAATAAATTGTTAATGAAGTTGGAAGTTTCCAAACGTTCAAAAACAAAAAGTATCAATACGTGTAGGTAAGTAGAAAAATATGAACACGCCTTGCACAAAGGGGAAAATGGAAGTGTTTGACTGACAAACATTTTAGTTTGATACTACGTACACTATCGGCCATAATTATTAGACAACCCCTGTGCGAAGTATTATTTACTCTTCTCCCCCACTTGAGAGAGATGTGACACAAGGTCTTTTTTAACGTGGGGAACCTGAGCGCGTACGCCCAGGTACTGGTCAAATATTACCTATCCACCGCAGTGGATAGGTTCAGCACTGGTCTGTACTGGTCTTATTTTGGTCATTTTCGCTCCCCCCCAGCCAAAAGGCCGAGGTGCAACGGCGAAGTATGTATTTCATATTAATTTTTAGTATTTATTGCCAAGTGAATAATTTTAAATAAAAAAGAATGTTTTTTTTTGTTAATACTGCCCAATAAAATATGCATCGATTGGGCGTGTAAAATAATAAGATAATCACAGAACTAAACTAGAAGAAACTTAGCTTTTTTTCACATCCAACACACCCACCATATATATATATATATATATATATATATATATATATATATTACCGGCCATATTTATTAGGCCACCCCAGAGTTTAAATAATGATGTATTTGAGACTATTTTTTAGTAGTTGTTGCAAAGTGAATAATTGTAAATGAAAACAGAATGGTTCTTTTGTTATTACTGCGCAATAATATGTGCATCAAAGGAATTTATAAATATTTAATAATTACCTACATTGCAGTTTCATAAATGAAAGAATGAAGAAAATTTAGGATGATTCGGACGAGTTCATCTTTGCTTCCTTGTCTTGTAAAATTTTGCAAAGTAGTAATAACGAAAGGACCATTCTATTTTCATTTAGAATTATCCACTTAAAATAGTATGAAATAGATAATTTCTTTTTAAAAAAATTGAGCAGCCGAATAATTATAGCCGGTAATGTACATATTTTTATGTCACCTTTGGGAAAATATATTTTTTCCTAAAACTAAATAAAATGAACTTCTCATTTATGTTAAATATTTTTTTTTAATGTTCATCTTCTCTCTGTTTGTATAAATATTTGATTCTCAGGTTTATCTATCTATCTATCTATCTATCTATCTATCTATCTATCTATGTAGCTAGCTATATATATATATGTGTGTGTGTGTGTGTGTGTGTGTGTGTGTGTGTGTGTTACAAAAAAGCGAAAGAACACGTAGATTAAAAACCCACTGTTCAAGCATTTACTTTTAAAACTCAAATATTAAATATGCATGGTTACATAATTCTCAATTTTGATTGAACAATATTGACAAACTTATTGAATTGCCTCCAACTACCACTCTCTAATTTTCTAAATCACCATGAATTCATTTTATATTTTCAAAATAACTCATTTTCACAATTTATCTTAACATATCACCTGATGAGGAACAGTTTTGTTCTGAAATATGAAAATTTCTGTGTAATGATATTATGCTTTTATAAACCATTGTAATAACAAAATTTATATATAAATATATATATATATATATATATATATATATATATTTAAATACTTTAATCCAAGCGGAAAAAGCAAGAAGGGTTTCGGGATAGCATTTGTTGCTGAGGTGATGTGTTATCCCCTTCGGGGATTCCATGTCCAAATGTGCATTCAACATCTTTGAAAAAATTTAATTTAATTTATATATATATATATATATATATATATATATATATATATATATATATATATATATTGTAACAGAGTTGTGGAAGTTGTAGGTTTTTTAACCAGCTGTTCATGCATTTACTTTTATAAAAAGTGCTCTATACAACGTAGAACGTTATATCATAATAGTTGTTACAATTGTTTATAAATTCATAGTATCACTACACAAAGATTTTCAGGAAAATTTTTGTGTAGTGATACTATGAATTTATAAACCATTGTAACAACTATTACAATATATATATATATATATATATATATATATATATATATATATATATATGGACAGATAGAAGGAAGGAGAGACAGAGGAAGGCAGCGGATAACATCTTTGCAGGGCCTGATCAGGTGGATGACGGAACGGGGGTTGCCAGGAGCAACAGGAGCAAACATACTAAGAGCCACAAGGGATAGGGAGACGTGGAGAGCCATGATCGCCTACGTCCTGAAGGGACAGGGCACGTAGAAGAAGAAGAAGAAGAAGAAGAAGAAGAAGAAGAAGAAGAAGTATCCCCACTCCATGTAAATTCATAAAATTTTAAAAACTCAAATTTTGTTGCGCAAAGTGGTTTTATTAGTTAAACGCAGGATTTATTTAAAAAAAAAAAATTAGCCTCTATTTCCGAAAAATCTGCTCCCAATTGTAAAAATGCAATATAACTATGACATTATTTGATTTGATAAGCTTTTAATTGCTTGAATAAGTAATAAAAATTAGGGACATGCTACTCTGAAAATTTGTTTGGGTCAGTTTAAAATTTTATTAAACGAAGATTATATTTAGTCATCGAAAATTAAAAAGTTTAATACAAATCGTTCTGCCCCTCTATTTTTAAAATAATTTTTATTTTTGTGTGTGTGTACTTTTTTTTTTTTTGCATGATAATTTCTATGAGTAAATTAAAAGGTCGTGTTCTTCAGAGTTTCCTTCTCTTACCCGAAAAACATTTGTACAATTATGTCACTTGTGTTCGCCATACACGTATTTTATCTCTTATCTCTAAAAGAAAACAGCTTTCTAAAGAAAACAGCTTTCTAAAACGTCTTTTTATCAGTTAGCTACTGTAAAAGTAAATATCTTATCACTAAGCATCATCACAATTCAGCACTATATATATATATATATATATATATATATATATTATATATATATATATATATATATATATATATATATATATATTCATGCTCTCGCTAGTCGACAGATCACTTTAGACAGGGGTAGATTTCATGTATACGGTGACTACTTATGACTTTACGCTACGTTCTTTGATTACTGGATTGAACGCAGTTTCATTCGGTTATCAAACTGAACGCTCTCACTCATCGGGGTTTGTTTGCAGTGTTAACACATTTGATATACAACGAACAGGTAAAAAAGTTCAACTCTGTTATTAAGAAATAGTTTTATTCTAAATTTCATGCTATAAATAAAACTTGTGTAAATTAGATTGATTTAACATTAAATTTGCTAATTTTCTAAAAATAATGTGTCACAGATTTATATTTTATTTTTGCAAGGGTTCTAAATCCGAGAATTTAATTTTTGTTTACAAATGTGTCAATCGCTCAAAAATTGCCGAAAAATTGAAAAATTATTTTTAAAAATCTCAAGATTTTATATTTCAATCAATATAATTTCTGTTTGAAATACACCAGAGTATTTTGCTTACTGGAAATAGTAAATTTAATCATTTAGCTTTCAATTAAAACTAAAATAAAAGTTTCAAGAAAAGTTTATTATTTTTTAAAATTCAATTTAAAAGTGTGTTCTTGGCCTCACACTCTCAGCGGACCTCAAGTGGAATATACCGAATCCATTGCTAAATCCGCTGCCAAGAAGGTCGGTTCACTGTGCAGGGCCAGGAAGTTTTTCCCGTCTGAGTCCATCCTGCACATATATAAATCTACCATCCGTCTGTGTATTGAATACTATTGCCACATCTGGTCGGGTGACCCTGCTATTCACCTCGGGGTTCTTGACAAAATCAAACAAAGAATCTGCAATGTGATCGATACCGACTTAGCAGCTTGGCTGCAGTCGCTCTCTCACCGGCGTGACGTGGCTTTCCTGTGCCTTTTCTATAAATATTTTCACGGCTTCTGCTTCGATGAACGTAGATCACTGGTGCCTCCTAGGTATGAATTACACGAGCTACTAGATTAGCAACTAGGTCCCACCCTTTTACAGTGAAACCGATAAAGTGTAACTGCAATTTCTACTCTAACAGCTTCTTTTCGCGCACTTCCCACCTGTGGAATTCTTTTCCATATACTTGCTTCCCAGACAGCTACAATTTTCAGGAGTTTAAATGCAAGGTCAATAGACATCACCTATCACACTAACTCGCATCCATTCTCACAAGCTCTTTTTCCATTTACTCTACCCACATCCTCGGTATCCTCATCCGTCTATTACCCTCCTCCTGACATTTCCTACAACTAACTCCTCTTTCTCATCACTTTCCTCAATGTAAACCCCTGCGCAACAGTGGCAGTAGAATGCCTTGCTTGGGGTGAGATTATTAAAAAAAATGACTATAGATACCTACCTTAGGTTACCTCAAAGTTGGTGATGGTGTCCAAGAATATATCCAATCTGCAAAGCTTACACACATTACCAAAAGTAAGTATTATCAGCTGAAACTGTAATGCTACTTTGCTCCTAAGGAAGAGAGCACTGGATTACTATGTGTTGTCAGTTCTTCAATATGGCAGTGAATGCTGGACAATATCATCAAAGATGAAGGAAAAACTTGAAGCAACTGAAATGTGGTTCTACAGAAGGATGCTGCGAATATCATGGATCGAGCATGTGAGCAATGATGAGGTCCTAGAAATGATGGAAACAAAAAGAAAATTAATACTGAGAATCAGGAAGAGATAGCTGAAGTTCCTGGAACATGCAATGAGGAAGGAGGGCTTGAAGAATTTGATACTAACAGGCCAGATAGAGGGAAGAAGAGACATGGGAAAGCAACGGATAACATATTTGAAGGACCTAATCAGGTGGATGATGGAACGAGGGTTGCATGGTGTAACAGGAGAAGGCTAAGAGCCACCAGGGATAGGTAGACAAGGAAAGCCATGATCGTTTACGTCCTGAAAGGACAAGGCACATAAAGAAGAAGATACATGCCAACTGTTTATGAGAAATTATAATGGGGATCAATTCTATATTATAACCAATATATAAACTGAACCCTCATTTTGTGGCCATGCTAGTTTCTATACGTTTATATTCTAGATTTAAGGGCTTGAGCTAGTGGATGGCAGAGCGGGTTTGGGTGGTGTAACAGGAGAAGGCATGCTAAGAGCCACCAGGGATACGGAGACGTGAAAAGCCATGATCGCCTACGTCCTGAAGGGACAGGGCACATAGAAAAAGAAGAAATATCGGTACATTCTGGGAATTGTAGTTACCTCAGTTGATTAATACCAGTATTATATTGAAAGCATTGACTTGCATAATAATGTCTGACATGCGTGTATAGACAAAAGGTGATGTATTTTATTACACTTGATATTTCTGTGAAGTAAAAGTAAATAATCGACTACGAGGGAGTCCTTGTTACACCATTAACGACTCTACCGTTTTCATCAAATGTTTAAGATGCCATTCATCTCCATTAGAAATCGCCAGTACAATTACGATGACATTGTCATCCTGATTGAAAGGAAGTATAAAACTGATTGTATGGGGAAAGTAAGAAAGAAAGAAAGAATAACACAAATGAAAGATTTATGCCACGTAGGTATTGTAGATTTAACTACCAGTTAAGTTCCATACGTGATACACACTTGGGCGATCATGTCTACAAAGAGACATGACTGACTGGGCAGAACATTATCCCGGAGTAGATTGCCATTGTTTTCTGCGGTAGACTGGTCGCCAGCGAAGGCTATAAAACCCAATCTGTCCTGTTATTTGACTCATAGCTGGAGGGAGAAGCGATGTATCACATTGTTACGTAGTAATTAATAGGGGATCAGTGTATTACTTCATAACAAAAGAAAACGGATCCCCCATTTTATGACCAATAGAAGCTTGATCATGATTCCAACTATTATATTCAGTCAGTCAGTTAATTGCCATAGTGATACACGCTTTAGGCGATCATGTCGCGAAAGAGGCATGACTGACTGGGCAGAAGATTATCCCACAGTAGTTTGCCATTGCTTTCTGTGGTAGAAATGTTGTCAGCCAAGGCTATAGAACCCAATCTGTCCTGTTATTTGACTCATAGCTGGAGGGAGAAGCGATGTATCACATTATTACGTAGTAATTAATGGGGGTCAGTTTATTACTTCATAACAAAGGAAAACCGATCCCCCATTTTATGACCAGTAGAAGCCTCAACCATGATTTCAACTATTATGTTTAGTCAGTCAGTTAAGTGCCATAGTGATACACGCTCTAGGCGATCATGTCTCTTTCGAGACATGACTGACTGGGCAGAAGATTATCCCACAGTAGGTTGCCATTTCTTTCTGTGGTAGACTTGTTGTCAGCCAAGGCTATAGAACCCAATCTGTCTTGTTATTTAATCCATAACTAAAGGGAAGAGATGGATTAATACCTTTTCCAAGTGTATTTGCACATAAGTGAATGCAAGGAATTTAACTAGAATTCGAACTCGGCACCCCCGATTTCTCGTTCCGTGGCGAGATATCCACTGCATCACAACACTTAACACTTAAATATATTGCTGGTTTAGAATTAGTTTTTGCTTTTAATAAACAGCTGATAACAAGCGTAGCGAATTCATTTTTTTAACTACGATTTCCCTTCAGAGCGTAGACGATTATAGCTTTCTCCATATCACTTTTTCTTTATAAAAAGAGAATTACTATGCATTTTTGGAAAGGTTAATGGAGTTGTTTCCTGTTTTCTTTTCTGCGGTTTAGAAATCAAAAATTTTCAGTCCTCAGTCTACTTTATTATTTAATTTCTAATTAGCGTGAAAAGAGACAGATACACAAAAAAGGGGATTTTTTGCAACAAAACAAATATAACAGGCGAGCCTAGAATTTGAATTCAGCACACTGATCCCGTTTCCTGCGCCGATATCTGTTAAACTATCCACACAACCAATAACCAGAACCATGATTAAAATAACTTTTCCTCAAATATAAGATAAATGAGAGATAAAACTTATGCTGATACCAAATGTATATTACAAAGACAATATTTACTTCATATATTTGTTTTTAACAGGGAAATTATTTTTTTCAAATTGATTAAACGTGCGAAAAAATATGTATTTCAAATAATTTACCTTTTGGAGAGACAGTAGTACTTATTTAGAGCGCTAATTATTTTACTTCGTCTTCTTTTATGGAAGTTAGCGATCATGGCTCTCCGCAATTTCCTGTCCTTTTTAACTATGAATAATTTTTTTTTTGTTTCTCCTAAATTTTTCCACCCACATTCACTAGGTAGGTTATGCGTTGTTTTTTGTTTATTTTTTTTTTTTGTCCCTTCTGCCTTTAATCTGTCCTAGGAGTATAAAATTTTAGAAGCCCTCAAAACTCCTTATACGATATTAAGTAAGTGCATTCTTGGAAATTAAGCGAAATAAGAGTGACTGTTTTTCTTTGTTAACGCTTGATTATGGTCCCATACACTCGTTTGCGTCGTTCACAACAATCCGTACAAAAATGACAAATGTAACAATATTAAAGTAATGCTTTTAATAATCATTTTACAACATTCAGAACAATATTTATATTAATTATAAAAGTAACACTACTTTTACTTTTATAATTAATATAAATATCCACACACACACATATATGTGTGTGTGTGTGTGTGTGTGTGTGTGTGTGTGTGTGTGTGTGTGTGTGTGTGTGTTAACTAGCGGTATAGCCCGGTGTTGCTCGGGTGTAATGAAAGCTTTAAAACTAAACCATGGTCCTGGAGCTCAGATTCAGCCTAAAGAATATTTGTGTGAACTTTGGTGAGAATTAGATAAAAATTGTGGATTTGTATAAAGGACATACAGACAGATAAACAGACACACACACAAACATCTTGCCTTTTATATATATATATATATATATATATATATATATATATATATATATATCGTATTTAAAAAAAGGAACTTTAGAAAGATTATTAATTCTAATTCTATCAGAAAACAACTTATCTGGAACTTGAAAAAACTTGGACAGACAAACTTTGTCGGTATCAACAATACTTGTTTAAAAGAATAATTTTTGCCTAAATGCTCGTTATATATATATATATGTGTGTGTGTGTGTGTGTGTGTGTGTGTGTGTGTGTGTGTGAGTACATAAATGAACGTATGTGCTTTTTGTTATATGTGTCACATGTGCATGTTCGTCTGTGCGAATATGCATGCGTGTGTCTTGATTGGTCGTGATGCTATGTATTTATCTGCGTGTGTAATTAAAGAGAGTAAGTTTTTTTAAATTCAATCATCAAATGCCATTCTTTGCCTGATTAATTATTTTAAAAAAAACACAGAAAAGAGTCCTTCTATAAGTCAGAACATCAATTTTATTATCTTAGATATATGCAATTCACAAGTCTACGATGTATTTCTGATGATGATAGCAATATATATGCATATTAAATAATCATTCACAAGTATAAATAAAAAGAAGATAAAGGATTATCGTTTTTGTAATTAAGAAATCTTATCATGCATATTTTCATTATGTACGTAAAATAAATAGATATCAAATTTATTTTCTTTCCCACACATTCTCTACTTCTTTCTCTCTCTCTCTCTCTCTCTCTCTCTCACTCTCTCTTTCTCTCTCTCTCTCTCTCCCTTACTTTCTCAAACACACGCACATGCGCATACATACACATAAGCATGTACGCACACATATAGATTGTTACATACATTTACATAGAGAAAAGGAGAACCAGAGAGAGTGAGTAACAACCAATGTGAATTTTAGTTCCGTCAGCGTTACAACTTTGTTTAAATCTCGGATTATTTCGAAACTGATGAAATCATTTTACTTACGTTTCGTTAAGTCAAAGCCTCACTTCAGATCAAACTTTAGTATAAAATTGGTCTTCTAAATCAATAATCATGAAAAACATTTTGCAATTGCAATTACATATTAATCAGTTACCGCAGGGGACATGGGTATGTGTTGCATTGTACTGTATTTATGCTTGTCTCTAATACGTTTATGTATCTATATATATATATATAGTGTATCGAGGCAGCAAGTAATTTTCTAAACATATGCTGTTAAATATAAGAGACAATGAATGTCTATTATGTTTAATCATGAGCCGTTCTAAACGTCGTATTTTGGCTTTAATTTCAGTTGAAAATTAAGACAAAAATTCTCCAACATTTGGATAGGATCATTTAATGCTGCGGCATCATGTAACTTAAATTTCGTGTATCGAGGCAGCAAGTAATTTTCTAAACATATGCTGTTAAATATAAGAGACAATATATATATATATATATATATATATATATATATATTAATCATATCACCCCAAGCAAGGCGGTAACGCCACTGATGTGCAGGAGGCTAGGCTAAGTAAGAGTGAAAAGATTGGAAAAGAGAAAGCCGGAAACCACATACTAAACAGGGAACAAGGGATGAGCCTCTTCACCTGTTCAATAGACATGGGTGGAGGGTAAACCAGGCGATAGTTTAGTCTATCTACTACAATTGAAAAAAAAAGGAAAAGGAGTGAAAAGATTGGAAAAGAGAAAGCCGGAAATCACATCCTAAACAGGGAACAAGGGATAAGCCTTTTCACCTGTTCGATATATATATATATATATATATATATATATATATATATATATAGGAACGACAGGATTAACTCAAACAATCGTTCAGAAATACCGTAGCTCTATAGCTTGCACAGAAAGCCAGCTGGCCAAACCCTTTTAAAAGCTTTTGAGATATCAAGAGCAACACCTCGAGCTTCGCCATTATTATCAAGAGCCTGGTATATATATTCAATGATGGTCGTTAGCATATCAGCGGTAGACCTGGCAAAGCGGAAGTCATACTGCTTGTCAGAGAGAAGATTATGAGATATGAGATGCTTAACTAATTCACGATTGATAATATCCTTGAATAATAGGGCGATAAATAGAGGATTCCGAGGGCTTCCCAAAGTTCTTAAAAATAGGATCTACAGAAGAAAAGTTTCAACAAGCAGGAAAACAAGAAGCATTGAGGCAACAGTTATAGAGTTTGTAGAGGACTAGAGTTAGCTCAGGGGCATATTTTTTGGATGTTGACTAGAATTCCATCAACTCCACTTGCCTTATAGGAGTCCAGCTTATAAATTATGTTAGAGACCAGAGATGGGGCTATATAAATATTACTCAGTTGAGCCTCAGTTTAAGGTGGGAAATTGGGTGTGGGTACTCCAGATGAGTCAATTATAAAGTTGGACTAGAATTTGCTAGTAAAACACTCGACCTTATCTGCTGTGGATGTGGGGAGTTCAAATGGATTGTCTAGAGGAGGAATCAAGGGTTTTGGGTTGTTCAGCGCACTCTTGCAGAGTATAATCTTTAGAATCAAACTTGCGAGATGCTTTACGCTGCTTCATTCTATCAGCAAACAACAATTTAGCATCATTTAGGACGCGTTTACATTCATTACGAGCAGAGACGAATTGGGGTCAGACGTGTCACTACGGTATAGCCGGAAGAAGTGATTTCTCTGGGCGATGACAGCTGGGCAAGCAGGATAAAACCAAGGCGATGACGGAGGTTTAAGTCGGAATTTATAGTTGGGATGAAAGTATCAATGCCAGATTTCAACCTGGAGGAGACTTCAGACGCGCAATTTTGAACAGTCAGTCAGTCAGTCAGTCAAATGCCATATGTGATACACGCTTTGGGCTATCATGCCTCGAAAGAGACATGACTGACCGGGCAGAAGATTATCCCGCAGTAGGTTGCCATTGCTTTCTGCGGTAGACTGGTTTCCAAGGCTATAGAACCCAATCTGTCCTGTTATTTAACCCATAACTGGAAGGAAGAGACGAATTAATACCTTTCCAAAGGGTATTTGCGCTTAAGTGAATGCAAGGAACCTGGTTTATCGTTCCGAGTCGATATCCACTGCACGACAACGCACCAGTCTCTCCCTGATCAGTCTTGAACAAGGGGACTAAAAACATTGTTCCAAGAGGCATCGCAAAAGAAATCACGGAACGAGTACTAATCTGCTCGCTGATAGCAGTAAGATGTTCTGCCAATAGGAGGTTCCTGGGTGAATAGAGAATAGTAAGAGATGGTCCATGGGCGCTCGGTAGAAGAAGGTAGATTTTTTAGCGTAGACATTATCATTATACATGCCCAATAGCCAAAGTGCTCTAATTCATTACGGAATGAGCGATGCGTACATGTACTGTTTTTCAAAGTCTACCATTCTTCCAGAGTGCTCAAACAGGGTGTGAAAGCGTAAATAGTCATCCACAGACAGATCTGTTTCTCTGTATCACAGCTCATCAGTACGGTTAGACTCCGATTGCTTTTAAGCCAGGAATGAGATCAGACCGAATTGGCGTCAGTCGGCGATTCTACCTCTGGGCCATGGGCGCTCGGTAGAAGAAGGCAGACTTTTTAGCGTATACATTATCATTATATATGCCCAATAGCCAAAGTGCTCTAATTCATTACGGAATGAGCGATATATATATATATATAAACAAACCACAATACCGACTACTCAATCTGTCTAAAAAACAATATTGATAAAATTAACAAAACCATCCTGCAAATAAATGCAAAATGCTTTATGAATCAACCAGGCGCGAAACCCGGCTGAAGGTATAGAATAGTTTCCTAAAATAAAATAAAAAAGAAATGCACATTCCTACAGTTTGATAACTACCAACGGCTACTTTAAATTTAACAAAAATATCTGCCCAATTAGTGACTGAGACATATATGTGGTAGGAGGAGTCACCACTGTAGCTGTAGGGACGCTCAGCCATGTCTGGTACAGAGCTAATTCAAAACATAGCCGACACTCCTCACATGTGGATGTAGGAAGGAACGTGTGTGTGTGTGTGTGTGTGTGTGTGTGTGTGTGTGTGTGTGTGTGTGTGTGTGTGTGCGTGTGTGAGCGTTTATTGTTGGGTAGGATTGTCTTTGAAGTTATCGCTCGGTCTCAAAGGGTTCCGTTCGGTTATCAAGTATGAAAAGAGACCGACGAGTGAACTATGAAAAGGAAGGAGGTGAGAGAGAAAGATGGAGATAATAATAACGATCGCTCAACGTTTGTCAAGGGACGTGTTGATTACGTCGTCATCTTCTCTCTGGCGACAAGCGAACTTGGTTTGTCTTTTATTTCTTTTGTGGGTTCGAAAAGTCATTTGGGAATTCACTCCCGGATGTGATTCTGGTCTTTCCATTGGACGACGAACAAACTCGCGAAAAGAACCGTAAAAGAATTTATTTCTGATAATTGAAGATTATTTGAATTTTGTTTTTAGATTTTGCATCAAGGTGTGAGATTTAACGAGTTTTGTTTTGGATTCGAGTCTTATTTTATTTCTAACAAAATCAATGTGTCAATGCTTAGCATTTTAATTTTAAATCTAGATCTTGTTTTGTTCCCTACATATATATCATAAAACAGGGACAGAAACTTATATTTTATAATGGTTTCCTGAGGACTAAAAAAAATAACCTTGACTTCTTCATTTCTATGGGTGTGTATGACTCTGCAGAAGGTTGTGAATCGGTTAAAATACTATTACTATATAAGGTTATGGTCCATCTTTGACATTAAAAAAGCACTAGATTATATAGAGACGATGGAATGACCCTCTTCTGTAAAACAAGTCCACAGCAAATAGATCGACTAAGAAAAGACATGATATTATTTTTTTCGATATCACAAACTAAATATTATCACCAACACTAACGTCGACTTCCTCGGTGTAATGTTGGACCTGAATAATGGCCAGTATAAACCACAAACCAAAGATTCTTAAAACCCCAAATACGTCAACAAAGAATCTAACAATCATCATAGAATTCTAGACAACTTACGTAAACCAGTCCAGTTTAGATTATCTACTAATCAAGTAATAAGAAAATATTTGACAATGGCTTTGTCGATATTGTCAGAAATGATGTCAAGTAACGAATAGTCAGGGAAGGAAGGAGAGCGGTAGAGAAAGAAGAGATAGCTAATCGAGCTGAGGAGTGAGAGGCGGAAGCACATGAAAGAATGATCTGGGGATTCAAAAGATGACACCCTAGCTAAGGGAAGGTGTTCGCTGACATAGACACCAAGCCCATGCATATGAACATTGGAGTCCTTCCTGAAGAGGGGAAGGTAGCCAGGAACGTAGAACTCAGATGAGGGGATAGAAGGGTTAAGATTAGTTTCACATAGGGCTAATATATCAGGTGAGTTATTATAGAGGAATGAATCTACGCTGTGGAAGTTGATGCGGATTTTGCAATTCAAGGTTATTTTTAACTTATACAAAGTTAAAACTTTGTAAACCTCAATCACAAACAATCTAAGCCTCACCATAGAACTTTAGACAACTTACGTAAACCAGTCTGATTTAGAATCTCAAACAATCAAGTAATAAGAAAATATTTGACAATAAAAAAATTAAATACATAAAGGTCTTAGAAAATAGTAACCACAATGTACGTTTAGAATTCTTACATAAAAATAAATACGGTAAAAATAAGCTAAAATACAGTAAATGTAACATTCTATGGTTTAAACGACATTTTAGTCGTAATGTTCAAACAAACTGTTGGGGGTCACCGCTTTTTGAATACAAGAATGGACTCGCCTGATGTGTACATATAATTCTGTCCATACAGAGATAGCAGTGTTTGCCAAAGCGTTTACTCGCTGCGGCGGCATTTCTCACTGTCAGCACTCTGCCTTCGGGCAGAGGGCGCTCTCTGCTTCCGAGCAGAGAGCACAAACCCAGTCGTGGTTCCGCCGAAGGGTAGAACCACGACTCGGTAAAAATAGACAGACATTTTTTTGGCCCGGCTATATGGCCGGGAATACCCACTTTAAAATGACCATGTGTCACATCCGGCCTTGCGTGGGAAGGCTAGTAAATACAGTGTTTGGCAATGAAAGAGAATTTAGTAAGGAGCCAGTTGGTCCGTACCTTGGTGTTATTTTGGATATTACGTTTGCCAGGGTCGCAGCCTCGAGTAAATATCGGGTTAATCGCTGACGAAAAAAAAAATTCGATCCTGTTAGAAAAGATTAATTTCTTTAAAAAAAAATTAATGAAAAATAACTTTAATATTTTCTCTTAATAATGCAAATTTTTTGACGATAAAACTTTGTTTTCTAACAATTTTTGGTTCTTTTAACATAAAGCTGTTTTTTCAGCGAATGAGTGGAGGTGTTTACTATAAACAATAGACAATATAGAGTCTACAGAAAAAATCTCCTCTGTAAAATAGGTCCACGGCAAAAAGATTGACTGAGAAAGAACCTATTAAATTTTTTAAAGATCACGACCTAAATATTACCACCACCACTAAAGCTAAACTGATTAACTCCGTCGATGTAATCTTTGACCTAAATAATGACCAGTGTAAACCACATACCAAAGATTCTTAAAACCCCAAATACGTCAACAAAGAATCTATCATCATAGAATTCTAGACAACTTATGTAAATCAGTCCGATTCAGATTATCTACCAATCAATTAATAAGGAAATATTTGACAATAACAAAATAAAATACAAGGTGTCCATAAAGTCTGTGTACACTTTAAACATCGATAACATATATAGCACAATATAAAGATAACTACATAGCACAATATAACAATATGATATTAAACAAACATATATCCAACCTACAAAATAAAAGTAAGAGCTAAAAATAAACGCAACTCCTGAAAAACAAGACCTGCCCACGAAATGGCTAGTGCATGACAGAAAACATAATTTACAGAGCTAGCATCCATTCTGATGGCAATGTTAAATTCAGTTTTGGTTCGACTGAGAATCAATAGAAATCACGTTACCAGTGGCGATTCTAGCCCCTCCAGAATTTTGACTGCCCCCCTCGGTTGGCTCCCTCTACTTTTATAAGCTTCAAAAATTTATGAAACTGATCAGTCTCTGATTTTGATAAGATTTGATCTTCAGAACTTCTCTCTGTGTCTTAATTTTTTATTTAACTTTTTAAGGACACATATAGAGTTTTGTAGAAGAAAAACATCAGAGCGGTGAAATCATATTGTCCTGCTAGTATTAGTATTCAGACGTTAGCACTAACCCTTTGATTTTGTTTTGAAAATAACCGCTTTTGTGTTCCAACAGCTTGAGAGTGGAAAAGAGGGCAAGAATAGATTAGAACTCCACTACTATGAATGAAAAGATATTCTGTTTAAACTAGTGAAGTAACATACATTTTTTTTTCAATTTTTTTTTTTATCATATAGCCCCAAGCAAGGTAGTCTACTACTACTGGTGCGCAGGTGGTTACATAGGAAAAACGTTATGAGAAAGAGTTACAGGTTACAGGGGGTGTCAGGAAGTGGGTAAGAGAAGGATGAGAATACTGATGAGAGTAGAGTGGACGGAGAAAGGAGCATGAGAGAGAGGATGCAGGTTAGTGAGATAGGAGATGACTATTGACTTTACATTTAAATTCTTGGAGATTGTAGCTGTCGGGAAAGCAAGTAAACGGAATGGAATTCCACAGGCAGGAAGTGCGAGATAAGAAGTTGTGTATACGATAGGGGGTGTAGTATGAAAATGAAGACGCTGCTTGAGTTTGCCCCTCTCCTCAGAAAAATCTCGGCCCTAAGTTCCCCCCACTTTCAGAGTTCCACAAACGCCACTGCATGTTACTAACATAAACAAATAACATTAAGCAATATTAAATACAGTGAAAGTACAACTCTTTTAAAATATGTCTGTCACAAAACAACAAAAGTCCAATTATTACCTTGGGTATCATTGTGAAAACGAAATCTTATAACGAAAAAGGAAATAAATGTGATTTACGTCTTCTAGAAAAACTAGTTGTCTTAAAACACTTAAAGAACTCTAATTTAATAAACGAAAGAAATAAATATCTGCTCAAGTATATTTACCCGGATTAATATAGATTTATCTATATAGGCATTTACTAATATTACTTTTTTTAATTTTCCTTCTAAGCTAAAACAAGTAATTCTCCTTAATACGTATAAACAAACCATATACCCTCTGTTCTAAAATATTTCCCCGTATTAAATCAGCTTTTGAGTTTTTACTTTTTAATTTCAAGTTTTTGTTTAAATTAAATGAAATTACAAAATTAAAAAATCAAAAATATCCTCCTAGTAATATAGTATATAATATAATAGATAAAATTATCTGGTGAGTAAACTGTCCCCCTTGTATTATAATATATATTATATTATATATAATTATATCGAGAGTATACTGTCCCCCTGGTATTATAATACATATTATATTAGATATAATTATATCGTGAATATAGTGTCCCCCTTGTATTATAATATATAGTATAATAGATATAATAATATCAAGAGTATACTGTCCCCCTAGTATTATAATATATACTATACTAGATATAACTATATCGTGAGCATACTGTCCCCCTTGTATTATAATATATAGTATACTAGATATAATTATATCGAAAGTAGACTGTCGCCCTAGTATTATAATATATACTATACTAGATATGACTATATCGTGAGTATACTGCCCCCCCTTGTTTTATAATATATAGTATAATAGATATAATTATATCGAGAGTATACTGTCCCCCTTGTATTATAATATATACTATACTAGATATAACTATATCGTGAGTATACTGCCCCCATTGTGTTATAATATATAGTATACTAGATATATTTATATCGAGAGTATACTGTCGCCCTAGTATTATAATATATACTATACTAGATATAACTATATCGTGAGTATACTGTCCCCCTTGTATTATAATATATAGTATACTAGACATAATTATATCGAGAGTATACTGTCCACTAGTATTATAATATATACTATATTAGATATAACTATATGGTGAGTATACTGCCCCACTTGTATTATAATATATAGTATAATAGATATAATTATATCGAGAGTATACCGTCCACTATTATTATAATATATACTATACTAGATATAACTATATCGTGAGTATACTGCCCCCATTATATTATAATATATAGTATACTAAATATAATTATATCGAGAGTATACTGTCGCCCTAGTATTATAATATATTTTATACTAGATATAACTATATCGCGAGTATACTGTCCTCCTTGTATTATAATATATAGTATACTAGATATAATTTTTTTTAATCGTGTCACCCCTAGCAAGGCTTTCCACTGTCACTATAGCGCAGAGAGTTACATAGAGCGATTGGGTATAGGAAATGTCAGAAGGAGAGTGATAGACGACTTAGGATGTATATAGAGAGAGAGTTGGAGAGAGTGAGTGTGACTTAGTGTGTTAGGAGGTATTGACCCTACATTTAAACTCCTGGAGGTTGTAGCCGGCGGGGAATCAAGCATGCGGTAGGGAATTTCACAGGCGGGAAGTGCGAGGAAAAAAGCTGTTGGAGTAGAAATTGCGTTTACAGTTCATCGGTTTCACTGTAAAAGGGTAGGACCTATTTGCCAATCTAGTATCTCGTGCAAATTCACATCTAGGGGGCACCAGTGATTTAAGTTCGTCAGAGCAGAAGCCATGAAAGTATTTATAGAAGAGGCACAGGGTAGCCACGTCACGCCGGTGAGAGAGTGACTGCAGGCAGTCAGCCAAGTCGGTATCAATCACATTACAGATTCTTCGCTGTATTTTGTCAAGAACCCCGAGGAGAATAGCAGGAGCACCCGACCAGATGTGGCAGCAGTACTCAATACACGGGCGGATGGTAGATTTATATAAGTGCAGGACAGATTCAGACGGAAAATACCTCCGGGCCCTGCGCAGAGAGCCGACTTTCATAGCAGCGGATTTAGCAATGGATTCGACGTAGTCATTCCACTTGAGATCCGCTGAGAGTGTCAGGCCAAGAAGGCGTAGTGTTTTACTCTCTGGGAGGCAAGCCTGTTCCATACTAATGGGAGGGAGGTGCGGTTGTCTGTGGTGGCTAATTTACAGCAGCTTCGTTTTGGAAGAATTGAATTTTATGAGCCATTTCTTACCCCAATCCACCACGGATTGGAGGTCCTTTTCAAGCTCGGCAGCGAGGTTCGCCTTGTCACCAACACCAGATTTTTGATCGAGGCGAGACTAAACTGTGGTATCATCAGCGTACATGCCTACTTGTGATCTTGGCATCGGGGAGATCATTGATGTAGATTAGAAAGAGCGTAGGACCTAGGATAGAACCTTGGGGGACACCCGCGTTTGTAGGGTAGTTCTGGGAGGCATGTCCGTTTAATACCACCTTCAGTGTGCGGTTAGAGAGGAATAACCGGATTAAGTCCAACAAAAGTCCAGTTATGCCATAGTTTCGCAGTTTCCGTAGAAGGCCGGCATGCCATACTCTGTCGAATGATCCAAAGCGACGGTTCGGGCTTCACCATTCTTGTCGAGAGCCTGTTATATATACTCGGTGATGGTCGTTAGCATATCAGCAGTAAACCTGGTGAAGCGGAAGCCATAATGTTTGTCCGAGAGAAGCCCGTGGGCTGTGAGATGTTGAACGATCTCGGCATTGATAATGGCTTCGAACACTTTGCCGAAGATCGGAAGAAGGCTGATAGGGCGGTAATTTGCGGGGCCCGAGGGTTCACCAGTGTTCTTGAATATTGGAACCACAGAAGAAGACTTCCAACAGGCAAGAAAGCAGGATGAAGATAGGCAGAGATTGTAGAGCTTAGAAAGGATAGAGGAGAGTTCAGGGGCACAATTCTTCAAGACTATGATTGGGATTCCATCGCCACCACTCACTTTGTGAGGGTCCAGTTTTGAGATTATGCTAGAAATCAGCGAGGGCGTGATATGGACGTCATTCAATTGGGCCTCAGTTCTAGATGGGAAATTGGGTGTATGGATTCCAGATGAATCCAGACACGAATTGGTCGAGAATCTACGGGCAAAGCATTCAGCCTTGTCCGCTGATTAGTGGGGGTATTGAGGACTTACTCTTGTTAAGCACGCTTTTACAGAGGCGCCAGTAGTCTTTGATACCGAACTTAGAGGATGCTATGCGCTGCTTCATTCTGGCAGCAAACAGCATCTTAGCCTCGGACCACGCAAATTACCGACCTATCAGCCTTCTTCCGATCTTTGGCAAAGTGTTCGAAGCCATTATCAACGCCGAGGTCGTTCAGCATCTCACGGCCCACGAGCTCCTCTCAGACAAACAGTATGGCTTCCGCTTCACCAGGTCTACTACTGATATGCTAACGACAATCACCGAGTACATATATCAGGCACTCGTTAGGAATGGTGAAGCCCGAACCGTTGCCTTGGATATCTCTAAAGCGTTCGACAGAGTTTGGCATGCTGGCCTTCTATGCAAACTGCGGAGCTATGGTATAGCTGGACAATTGTTTGAACTAATCCAGTCATTACTATCTAACCGCACATTGAAAGTGGTATTAAACGGACATGCCTCCCAGAACTACCATACGAACGCGGGTGTCCCTCAAGGCTCTATCCTAGGTCCTACGCTCTTTCTGATCTACATTAATGATCTCCCTGATACCATAAGATTCCAAGTAGGTATGTACGCCGATGATACCATAGTTTATTCTCGCCTCGACCAAAAATCTGGTGCGGGCGACAAAGCTAACCTTGCAACCGAGTTTGGAAAGGACTTCCAATCCGTAGTGGACTGGGGTAAGAACTGGCTTGTAAATTTTAATGCTTCTAAAACGAAGCTACTATCAATTAATCATCATAGACAATCGCACCTACCTCATATTAGCATGGACCAGGCTTGCCTCCCAGAAAGTAAAACACTACGCCTCCTTGGTCTCACACTCTCAGCGGACCTCAAGTGGAATGACTATATCGAATCCATTGCTAAATCCGCTGCTATGAAAGTCGGTTCTCTGTGCAGGGCCCGGAGGTATTTTCCGTCTGAATCTATCCTGCACATTTATAAATCTTCTGTGCAGGGCCCGGAGGTATTTTCCGTCTGAATCTATCCTGCACATTTATAAATCTACCATCCGCCCGTGCATTGAATACTGTTGCCATATCTGGTCGGGTGCCCCTGCTATTCTCCTTGGGCTTGTAGACAAGGTACAGCGGAGGGTCTGTAATGTGATCGATACCGACTTAGCAGACCGCCTGCAGTCTCTCTCTCTCACCGGCGCGACGTGGCTTCCCTGTGTCTCTTCTATAAATACTTTCACTGCTTCTGCTCCGATGAACTTATATCACTGGTGCCCCCTAGGTTCGAATTTGCACAAGATGCTAGATTAGCAACTAGATCCCACCCTTTTACAGTGAAACCGATAAAATGCAACCGCAACTTCTACTCCAACAGTTTTTTCTCGCACTTCCCGACTGTGGAATTCTCTTCCACATGACTGCTTCCCCGACGGCTACAATCTCCAGGAGTTTAAATGTAAGGTCAATAGACACCTCCTAACAAACTAACTTCCATTCTTTCAAACACTCTTCCCATCCACCCAACTATCTATCACCCCCCTTCTGACATTTCCTATATCTAACCGCTCTTCCTATTTGCCTCCCCCTATGTAGCCCCAAGCGCAATAGTGGCAGTGGAATGCCTTGCTTGGGGTGAAATGATTGAAAAAAAGTATCTTTTTACACTTATTACGAACTGAGGCGAAAAGGCGCCTGTTTTGGTCCGACGCGTGGCTACGATAAAGCCGGAAGAAGTGATTCCGGTTGGCAATGGCGGCCGAACAAGCGGGCGAGAACCAGGGAGACGAATGGGATTTAAGCTGAAATTTCCTGGCAGGGATGAAAGCATTGATGCCAGCCTTAACCCAGGAGGAGACCTCTACTGTCGCCCTAGTATTATAATATATAATATAATACATGTAATTATATAGAGAGTATACTGTCCTCCTAGTATTATAATATACTAGCAGTTTGGCCCGGTTTTACTCGGGTAGTTTAAGGAATAATAAGAATAAAAAACTTATGATGAATTTACATAGCAAATACTTACACAACGTCCACCCTCGTCACTTTTATAGATATAGATAGCAATGTAGAATGTCTCTATTGGATTAGGGTGGGAAGGGGAGGGGCAACATATATAGATAATATAAAGTGGGGTGATCGATTCTATATTATATTCAATACATAATCTGACTCCTGACTTTGTGACCATGATGGATGGATGTGCTGGGCTTTATTTTCTTATAGCAGTTTGGCCCGGTTTTACTCGGGTAGTTTAAGGAATAATAAGAATAAAAAACATATGATGAATTTACACAGCAAATAGTTACACAACGTCCACCCTCGTCACTTTTATAGATATAGATAACAATGTAGAATGTCTCTATTGGATTAGGGTGGGAGAGGCAACATATATAGATAGTATAAAGTGGGGTGATCGATTCTATATTATAATCAATACATAAACTGATCCCTGACTTTGTGCGATGATAATATATATATTGTTCTACCCCTAATTTTAGCTTTCTGAAAAATTTCAAGGGGTTGTTAGCTTTCTAAAATTTTGATCTACATCTGAGCGCAACTCCCGTTGAGCTAGATCACAAAATGCAGACGCTAAGTTGAATCTATCAAACTGACAAATACTTACACAATGTCCACTCTCGTCACTTTTAGAGATATAGATATTATGCTAGATATAACTATATCGTGAGTATACTGTCCTCCTAGCATTATAATATATAATATACTAGATATAACTATATGGTGAGAACCAGAAACTCAAATCCCCGAACGGTGAGTTCATAATATACACGTGATGACTGCATAGAGCAAGAAACATCGAGTCGTCATATAGACGTAGGTTAATATGCATATTTATTAATATCTTTGGATAATCTCGAGGATTAACGAAATGATTTAACAACCGACGTATTGAAATTATTTATTTGAACATTATTTTTAATGAATACTCGTATTTGAGTAGATATTCTGTTTTTAATCAAACAGTATATTTATTTCTACCGGCCTGGTTATTTACGATAAATTTTGTTACGAAAATGTGTGTCATTCGGCAGGATTCGACCCCTATCAACATAGAGGAAGCCACCAAATAATCTGGCGCGTCCTAGACCACTCGAACACGAATGATACCATAGTCTAAATGAAGGCAAATCAATCCTATATAACACAATTTTCAATTCTACGCAAATATCATTCGTGGTCGAGTAACAAAATTTATCGTAAATAATCAGGCCCTTTAGAAATAAATATACTTTTTGATTAAAAACAGAATATCTACTCAAATACGAATATCGATTAAAAATAATGTTTAAACACACACACACACACACACACACACACACACACACACATATATATATATATATATATATATATATATATATATATATATATCTTAATACCTACTGCCAAAAGATAGAAACTTGTATAAACTAATAATTAGTACCTGATTTTAAACAAAACTGCAATCATACTAAATTTTTATTTTTATCTTTTATAATTATTACCGGATATAATGGTAAGCATTGATGCTTTAAATACAAGCTTTTAAATTCTCATCTTTGTTGATGTAGGTGTTATAATAGACACAGCGTTTCGACCAAGTACCCTCTGGTCATCATCAGGCGTTCATAGATTGGCTGATGTGGATTATCTCGTTGACAATTAACGATATAATCCACATCAGCCAATCTATGGACACCTGAATATGAGCATAGGTTACTTGGTCGAAACGTTGTGTCTATTATAACACCTCTATCAACCAAGATGAGAACAAAAGTTCGAAATAATTTCAAGATTATTGAAAATTACTTACCTCAGAAATAAATACAAGCTTTTAAGTTCTATGCAAGTGAATAAAATCTGCGTCTGACTCTGTTAGATACTTTTAACTTTTCTTTATTTATAAAGAAAATCTAATGAACACATTCACGGAAACGTTTTCGCCATGAATCAAAAGGATCTTTCTCGTATTATGTATAAACTAGCAGTTGCTCGGGTGTAATGAAAGCTTTAAAACTACTCCATGGTCCTGGAACTCAGACTCTTTGGACGTTGGGACAAAAGACTAAAAGTTTCCAGTTAAAGCGAAACTGTAGACTGAAAGAAAATGAATGGATGTAAGTCAAAGTTTGATTTCCTGGTATCGATTTATACATATATATATATATTATCGATTTTCTGCACTATTTTAAGAACTGCAACCTTGAAACTTCTGAATATCGTTTCTAATGTCTTTGTCTATGAGTGTATCAAAGTTGATTAAAATTGGACCATTCCTTCTATAACCCGATTTTTTCGATTATCGATTTTCGATATTTATCGGGAGTACCTCGACACAAAACCTAGCTAAGAACACTCGCAGACGCTTATAGTACATGTGTGTAAATTTTCAAGAAAATCGGTTCAGCTGTTTCGGTGTCTATAGGTAACGGATACACAGACACACAGACAAAGTTTCATTTATAAATAAGTTTCGATTTCTTTCCTTATCCATCAACCCGGTCTTTAAAATCACTTTCAATAATATTAATGAATATGTTCGAATGATAATTAAAAATAACAATGACAGACTTCAGACTAATGAAGGAATGCTGAAATGTAACCTGAATAATTTGAATCTCTTTTTTCGAAGTTTCTGGTGAAACAAATTCAAAAAAAATAATTGAACGGAAAATTATGAAGAATTATGACTTAAAATCTGGATAGAAAGACTTTCGAATAGTTTGGTAGAATTTTTTTGCTGTAAGTCTTTTCAAATTTATATTTTAAAAAAATCTAGTATAATCAGGCATTTTTTTTTTTTTTAATCATATCACCCCGAGCAAGGCGGTAACGCCACTGATGTTCAGGAGGCTACGTAAGAGTGAAAAGATTAGAAAAGAGAAAGCCGGAAAACACATCCTAAACAGGGAACAAGGGATTAGCCTCTTCGCCTCTTCAATAGCCGTGGGTGGAGTGTGAACCGGGCGATAGTTTAGTCTATCTACTCCAATTGAGAAAAAAAAAGGAAAAGGAGTGAGAAGATTGGAAAAGAGAAAGCCAGAAACCACATCCTAAACAGGGAACAAGTGATGAGCCTCTTCACCTCTTCAATAGACGTGGGTGGAGTGTGAACCGGACGATGTGTGAATCTATTGATCAACACTGCAGAAATGACACATAAATGAAACATGGACTGAAATCCATTCTTTGATTCGACGAGGCATAATCAGAAGTTAAGATAAAAGTTTTTTTTTGTTGTTTTAATCAACGTTTTATCCATATCTAGAAGCAGGAATGTTAAATACTATTAAATAAGTGAGTGTTTATAGAAATTATGATGCTTTTTATTCAGTTAAGTGCCATACGTGATACACGCTTTGAGCGATCATGGCTCGAAAGAGACATGACTGACAGGGCAGAAGATTATCCCGCAGTAGGTTGCCATTGCTTTCTGCGGTAGACTGGTTGCCAGCCAGGGCTATAGAACCCAATATATCCTCTTATTTGACTCATAGCTAAAGGGAGAAGTGATGTATTATATTATTACATAGTAATTAGTGGGGGAATCAGTTTATTATTTCATAACACCAGAAAACCGATCCCCCACTTTATGACCAGTAGAAGCTTTAATCATGATTCCAACTATTATATTCAGTCAGTCAGTTAAGTGCCATACGTGATACACGCTTTGGGCGATCATTTCTAGATCATGACTGACTGGGCAGAAGATTATCCTGCAGTAGGTTGCCATTGCTTTCTGCGGTAGACTGGTTGCCATTAAAGGCTATAGAACCAAATCTGTCCTGTTATTTGACATAGCTAGAGGGAGAAGAGATGTATTATACTATTACGTAGTAATTAGTGGGGGATCAGTTTATTACTTCATAACAATATAAAACCGATCCCCCACTTTATGACCTGTAGAAGCCTTAATCATTATTCCAAATTTTATATTCAGTCAGTCAGGTTGTCATTGCTTTCTGCGGTAGACTGGTTGCTAGCCAATGCTATAGAACTCATTCTGTCTTATAATTTAACCCATAACTGGAGAGAAGAGACGGATTGATACTTTTTCCAAGGATATTTGTGCGTAAATGAAAGCAAGATATTCAACTTTTCATTACTTACCTTGAAATAGGAAAGCCGTTTCATAAAATAACTATTTCTCCAAAAGCCTTGCAATCTGCTGTGAATTGCTCTCAGTCGAAAAAGAAATCTTTGCCTCATTACTAAAAATACGAATGTAAAATTGAGCAAGAAAAGAACCTGCTGAGTTAGTATCAGTGGTGGAACATTGAACTTTATATGACTATAACAGACTCTAACATTCCCTTCTTTTCTGTTTCAGATATCCACAAGTTTCTGATTCTTGCTTATCTTCCCCAAATTGAGCCGAACATTGTTACGCCTGTATGAATCTGTATAAGTCCCTGTGCACGTATCTATTTCAATATGCTGAAATTTATCTATCTAAACTTATTTATAAATGGAACATTGTCTGTGTGTGTTTATGTGTCTGTGTGTGTGTTCATTACCTATAGACTCCGAAACGGCTGAACCAATTATCTTGAAAATTTACACAGTTGTACTATAAGCGTCTGCGAGTGTTCTTATCTAGGTTTTGTGTCGACGTACCCCCGATAAATATCGAAAATCGATAATCGAAAAAATCGGGTTGTAGAAGGAATGGTCCGATTTTAATCAAATTTGATACACTGATAGACAAAGACATAAGAAACGATATTCAGAAGTTTCAAGGTTGCAGTTCTTACAATAGTGCAGAAAATCGATAATATATATATATATAAAAAGCAAGATGTTTTTGTGTGTGTCTGCCTGTCTGTCTGTATGTCCTTTATATAAATCCACAATTTTTATCCGATTCTCACCAAAATTCACACAAATATTCTTTAGGCTGAGGCTGAGCTCCAGGACCATGAATTAGTTTTAAAGCTTTCATTACAGCCGAGCAACGCCGGGCTATACTGCTAGTTTCTAATAAATGAATCTTGTAGATAACTGCGTGTACACTCGCGATTGCATGATCGTATGTTTTCATATGCATATAAGTAAGGCAGATTCAGAAAGAAAATAGCACAAACTCTTAGACAAAATATTAAAGGAAAGCAAAACAGAAGGAATTTCTTCTTCTTCTTCTTCTTCTTCTTCTTCTTCTTCTTCTTCTTCTTCTTCTTCTATGTACCTTGTTCTTTCAGGACGGAGGCAATCATGGCTTTTCACGACTCCCTATCCCTGGTGGCTCTTAGCACGCCTTCTCCTGTTGCACCATGCAACTGCCGTTTTGTCATCCGCTGCTTTCCCCTGTCTCTTTTTCCCTCTATCTGGCCTGTTAGTTTCAGATTCTCCAAGCCCCCACCCCCTTCCTCATTGCATGTCCCAGGAACTTCAGCTGTCTCTTCCTGATACTCAGTATTAATTTCCTTTTCGTTTCCTTTTCGATCCATGATATTCGCAGCATCCTTCTGTACAATCACATTTCAGCTGCTTCAAGTTTTTCCTTCATCTTCGATGATATTGTCCAGCATTCACTGCCATATTGAAGAACAGCCATCACATATCAATCAAGTACTCTCTTTTTTGTTTCTGGCGAAATTTTCCTGTTTCTTAATACTCTACTCAGCTTCCGGAAATCCAAAGACGCATTCCAAAAGCTAAGCAGAGTATTAAGAGACAGGAAAATTTTCGTTGGGAATAAAGAAAGAGTGATATCTGTCCTCACGTATAGCAATCAATACTGGACAATACCATCAAAAATGATGAAGAGATTTGAACCAACAGAAATGTGGTTCTACAGAAGGATGCTGAGGATACCATGGACCGAATATGTGAGCAACGATGAGGTTTTGGAGAAAATAAAAACATTTAATAAAATTTATACTTATCATCAGGAAGAGACAGTTGAAGTTTCTAGGAATTGAGGAAAGAGAACTTGGATAATTTAATACTCACAAGGCGGACAGAGGGACAGGGGAAAACAGCGTGTGACATACTAGGTATGCCTGAGCGGATGGATGGATAGATGGATGGATGGATGGATGGATGGATGGCGGAACGGTGTTTGGAAGAAGTAACAGACAGATTAATGTTATTAAGAGCTACAAGGGGCTGGAAGCTGTGGAGAACCATGATCACTGTCCTGAAGAGATGTGGCATATAAAAGAAGAAGGATATGAGTTTGTGTCTTCCAGTGGTAATATACATGTGCTTACCAAACGTAAGCTAGAAAAACGAACAGACCTCTCCACATGATGAGGCGATAACAGATCTATGTTCCACGGGAGAGCACGCATCGTGGGTGGAAGAGAGTAGCTAGAGAAGAAGAGAGGAAGAACCAGGTGTCGGATAACCTCATCAAAATGTCATTTTGAGCCTTAAGGGTTGAGAAAGTTTAAGAGTTATGGGCCTTATAACAGGAAGGAGAAATTTAAATGTAAGTTACCAACGGGATATTACTTCTTTCTCACTTCTGACTAACTTGCTTTTCTCTTTCTCCGCTTTTTATTCCATCAACGCAGAAGTCTATCAAGAATTTTTTCTTTTAATTTTTGTCGTATTATTGAATGTTTTCGTATCTCATCGAAGTTCTCTTTTTCTATTTTGCTTTTCGTTTAAGATCTCTTTTCTACATTCTTAACTTTCTACATTCTCTCTCATTCTTCCCTTTTCTATCTGCCCTTCTCACTTTCTCCTTCTCTCAATACTCTGTCCTTTTCTGTCTATCTTCTTCTCTCTTTCTTCTCTCAAAAAGCGATGAGAGAGAAAAAACCGTTTTCCTCCCTTGTTTCTTGCTTTCTCTTTCACTCTTTCATTTTCTCCCACTCACATTGAATTTCCTCTTTCCTGACTGATCCTTCCTTCTCCCTAATACTCTTCCTATCTATCTATCTATCTATCAATCTATCTATCTATCTATCTATCTATCTATCTATCGCCGTATGTTTATATCACTTTATATCTATCTATCTATCTATCTATCTATCTATCTATCTATCTATCTATCTATCCCAGTCTTTTCATATCTATCTATCCCAGTCTTTTCATATCTATCTATCGCAGTCTTTTCATATCTAACTATGCCAGTCTTTTCATATCTATCTATCTATCTATCTATCTATCTATCTATCTATCTATCTATCCCAGTCTTTTCTATCTATCTATCTATCTATCTATCTATCTATCTATCTATCTATCTATCTATCCCAGTCTTTTCATATCTATCTATCTATCCCAGTCTTTTCATATCTATCTATCTATCTATCCCAGTCTTTTCATATCTATCTATCTATCTATCCCAGTCTTTTCATTATCTATCTATCTATCTATCTATCTATCTATCTATCTATCTATCCCAGTCTTTTCATATCTATCTATCTATCCCAGTCTTTTCATATCTATCTATCTATCTATCTATCTATCTATCTATCTATCTATCTATCCCAGTTTTTTCATATCTATCTATCTATCCCAGTCTTTTCATATCTATCTATCTATCCCAGTCTTTTCATTATCTATCTATCCCAGTCTTTTCATTATCTATCTATCTATCTATCTATCTATCTATCTATCTATCTATCTATCTATCTATCCCAATCTTTTCATATCTATCTATGCCAGTCTTTTCATATCTATCTATCTATCTATCTATCTATCTATCTATCTATCTATCTATCTATCCCTATCTTTTCATCCCTAGTCTTTTCATATCTATCTATCCCTAGTCCCTTTTCATATCTATCTATCTATCTATCTATCTATCTATCTATCTATCTATCTATCTATCTATCTATCCCAGTCTTTTCATATCTATCTATCTATCCCAGTCTTTTCATTATCTATCTATCTATCCCAGTCTTTTCATTATCATATCTATCTATCTATCTATCTATCTATCTATCTATCTATCTATTTATCTATCTATCTATCTATGCCAGTCTTTTCATATCTATATATATATATATATATATATATATATATATATATATATATATATATATATGCATATATATATGCGTTATTTATATATATATATATATATGCATATATATATGCGTTATTTATATATATATATATATAACGCATATATATATGCGTTATTTTCTTTTCTGTTTTGTTTGTAATAATGTTATTTTCTTCCCCAATTTATTCCTAGACTTTTACTTGCCTTTTTATCTTTTTTGGCTTTCGCTTTGATATTTACCTCTCTGCAATTTATCGTTCTTCGTTCTTTCCCATGCAAGCTGATTTTTCTTTCATATTTTTAATCTTCATACTTTTCGTTTCTTACATCTCCTAACCAAAAGAACCTTCTTTTCTTTCTGTTTGTTTTCATTTTCTTCCCTCTCTTTAATATTTTACTTCCTTATTAATCCGCCAGTCTCTTTATTTCATTCTCATTTATCATTTTTTTTTTCTTTAGCCATCACTGAATTCCTTTTCTTCATGCAGCAAGGCTTTATTTATATTTATTTCGTTTTCAAAACGTAATTTTCTTTTTCTGTATTTTTAACTTCCTTCTCCTTTTCCCTTTTCCCTATAACTAATTCTATTCCTTCCATTCTCTCTCCTTTTCCTGATATTTTTTTCTTTCTGGTTTTACGTTTTCGTGCACATACCTTCTACTTCTATATTTCTTTTTTCATTTTTACCATTTTCTCATCATTCTTCATGTTTTTATTATTATTATTATTATTATTATTATTATTATTATTATTTTACCATTCTATATTATTCTTATTTTTACCATTTTCTTTTTTTTTCTTTTTTCTTTTTACCATTTTCTCATCATTCTTCATGTTATTATTATTATGTCATTTTTTCATCATATTTCGATTTCTGCTTTGGTCTCACTACCAACCAAGTCTGCGGGGAGACCTAAGGCAGGTAGTGGCGTGTTGTTATGGCTCCATATTATTATTATTATTATTATTATTATTATTATTATTATTTTACCATTCTATATTATTCGTATTTTTACCATTTTCTTTTTTTTATTTTTTATTTTTACCATTTTCTCATCATTCTTCATGTTATTATTATTATTATTATTATTATTATTATTATTATTATTATTATTATTATTATGTCATTTTTCATCATATTTCGATTTCTGCTTTGGTCTCACTACCAACCAAGTCTGCGGGGAGACCTAAGGCAGGTAGTGGCGTGTTGTTATGACTCCATTTCATGTTTTTCTATCTTCCCTATCATCCCCAGCATTACATAGATAAAGTTTTCCTTAGTGTGTGGGCTGTACTTAATAAGACAATTTTTTGTATATCTCTTAAGCTGGGGTTTCCAGGGATTCTTTCAATGTGTTGTTTTGTTCCATTTTTTATCATTCCAAGTGCACCTACTATCACTGGCACAACTCTTGTTTTCAATTTCCACATTTTTTCTATTTCAATTTCCAGGTCTTTATATTTTGACAGTTTTTCAAATTCCTTGATTGCTATGTTACAATCCGCTGGACAAGCCATATCAATTAATAGACAGGTTTTCTCCTTCTGGTTTTTAACAATAATGTCTGGCCTGTTTGCTTCAATTTTTCTGTCTGTGTAGATGGTGTAATCCCATAGAATGGTTACATCTTCTATTTCTGTAACCGGTGCTGGATGATGTTCATACCAGTGTTTGTTTACAGTTTTTCCATAATGTTTGCACATTGCCCAATGTAAATATTGCCCAACTCTATCGTGGCGATTTTTATATTCGTTTGGGGCAAGCACAGAACAGCCTGAGATTAGGTGGTCTATTGTTTCTTGGTGTTTATCACAAAACTTGCATTTTGGATCCATATTATTATGCATAATATTTGCCTGAAAGTTTCTCGTGAAAAGACTTTGGTCTTGTGCTGCAAGTATAAATCCTTCAGTTTCAGACTTTAATCCAGATGCACGTAACCATCGATGAGTATTAACTTTGTCAACATTGGATTTATTGGCACGTACTGGATATTGGCCATGCAGAGGTTTGTCTTGCCAGCGCTGTTTCATCTTTTCAAGAGCTTTATCTTTGGCTTTCATTTTCATATTTTTTGCCGCAATAGTTGGTTCTTGGCTACTGTTTTGCTTTTCTACAGAATCTACTAACTGTAAATATTGTTTGAATTTACTGCCTTCTTTTATTATTGAATATTTTTTCTTTCTTTCTTCATTTTGCCTTACTAATTGTAATTATTATTATTATTATTATTATTATTATTATTATTATTATTTATTATTTGTTTTTTCATTATTATTATTGTTATTGTCGTTATTATTATTATTATTATTGTTATTATTATTAATATTTATTTTATTTTTATTTTTACCTTTTTATTTTATTTTTATTTTTAACATTTTATTTTATTTTTATTTTTATTTTTTTATTTTTTTCGTTTTCTCATTATTCTTCATATTATTATAATTATTATTATTATTATTATTATTATTATTATTATTATTATTGTCGTTATTATTATTATTATTATTATTGTTGTTGTTTTTATTATTATTATTGTTGTTGTTGTTTTATTATTATTATTATTATTATTATTATTATTATTATCGGATTTGTTCACTTTCTCTTTCTTTTCCTCTCCTTTCTTTTTATGTTTTTTCAAACCAGTTTTCACCTCTCAGCATGCTTATTTCCTTCAAAGACGAAATTGGTTGGCAACAATAATATCTGCCACTATTGACATATTCTTATTCACTTCACCCTATATTTTCTAATTTCTATTTTTTAATACTTATATATTTCTATTTTATTTCTTATTTTATTTATTTAGCCATTCTTTTCTTCTTTTTTTTTTCCTTTTTTTTTTTTTTTTGGCTCTGGATAAAAGTCCTCGTATATTTGTACACCATCAACGTTTTTCTCCAGTTTTTCACATCCATCTACTCGACCTCTGCCTCCCTGTTCTCTTCATCGCTGTTCCTAACCTAATATCATTTATCTACATACGATATCTTGATCAGTATATCTGCCAGTGGAGTTCCTCTGGTGTACACAGGAAGAGTCGTTAATTTCCTAGATTCAGCACTTGTCAAAAAAGATGGGTGTGGGGGTATTCACTGCGGTCAGTGGTGCCAGTCGTCAAAAAATGAGTTACGTTTATTTTTTAGGTTCATTCTTTTTTTTTTCCTTCTTTATTTCGTAATTTCTTTCCTTGTTTGATTCGATTTGCTTTTTTTTTAATTTTTTTCCCTATTTTCATTGTTCTTATTTTTATTTTCCCTATACACATTTCACATTTTTCCACTTTATATTCAGTCAGTCAGTTAAATGCCATACGTGATACACGCTTTGAGCGATCATGTCTCGAAAGAGACATGACTGACTGAGCAGGAGATTATCCCGCTGTAGGTTGCCATTGCTTTCTGCGGTGGACTGGTTGCCAGCCAAGCTATAGAACCCAAACTGTCAGTTATTTGCCTCATTCCTCCGTAGGTTTTACATAATTTCTGTCTTACTGTAAACCATTATTTTTGTTCTTTTAAAAACGTTAACGATCATAACTCTCCACAGTTTCCTTTTCTTTATTATCTGTGAATTGCCATACATTCTTGAAAATGAAAAATAGAGTGATTTCGGAGTTGATCTTCTCTTAGACTGGTTGCCATTGAAGGCTATAGAGTCCAGTTTACTCTGCTACTTAACACATGGTTCGACGATTCATGCCTTTTCCAAAAACATTTTTGTGCAAATGTTGTTTCTATGTATGTTAGTAAGCCAAATTGTTGTTGTCTTTTATTATTATTATTATTATTATTATTATTATTATTATTGTCGTTGTTATTATTATTTTTACCATTTTCTTTTCTTTTTTCTTTTTTATTTTTACCATTTTCTCATCATTCTTCATGTTATTATTATGTCATTTTTCATCATATTTTATTTTTACTATGGTTGCACTACCTACCAAGTCTGCGGGAAGACCTAAGGTAGGTCGTGGCGTGTTGTTATGGCTCCATTTCATGTTTTTCCTATCTCCCCATCATCCCTAGCGTTACATTGACAAAGTTCTCCTTAGTGTGTGGGCTGTACTTAATAAGACAATTTTTTTTATATCTCTTAGGCTGGGGTTTCCAGGGATTCTTTCAATGTGTTGTTTTGTTCCATTTTTTATCATTCTAAGTGCACCTACTATCACTGGCACGACTCTTGTTTTCAATTTCCACATTTTTTATATTTCAATTTCCAGGTCTTTATATTTTGACAGTTTTTCAAATTCCTTGGTTGCTATGTTACAATCCGCTGGACAAGCCATATCAATTAATAGGCAAGTTTGTTCTTTTTGGTTTTAACGATAATGTCCGGCTTATTTGCTTCAATTTTTCTATTGTCGTTATTGATATTGTTGTTGATGTCGTTATTGATATTGTTGTTGATGTTGTTTGTTTTATTATTATTTCATTTTTCATCATATTTCGATTTCTGCTTTGGTCTCACAACCAAACAAGTCTGCGGGGAGACCTAAGGCAGGTAGTGGCGTGTTGTTATGGCTCCATTTCATGTTTTTCTATCTTCCAGATCATCCCTAGCATTACACAGATAAAGTTTTCCTTAGTGTGTGGGCTGTACTTAATAAGACAATTTTTTGTATGTCTCTTAAGCTGGGGTTTCCAGGGATTCTTTCAATGTGTTGTTTTGCTCCATTTTTTATCATTCCAAGTGCACCTATCACTGGCACAACTCTTGTTTTCAATTTCCACATTTTTTATATTTCAATTTCCAGGTCTTTATATTTTGACAGTTTTTCAAATTCCTTGATTGCTATGTTACAATCCGCTGGACAAGCCATATCAATTAATAGACAAGTTTTCTCCTTCTGGTTTTTAACAATAATGTCTGGCCTGTTTGCTTCAATTTTTCTGTCTGTGTAGATGGTGTAATCCCATAGAATGGTTACATCTTCTATTTCTGCAACTGGTGCTGGGTGATGTTCATACCAGTGTTTGTTTACAGATTTTCCATAATGTTTGCACATTGTCCAATGTAAATATTGCCCAACTCTATCGTGGCGATTTTTATATTCATTTGGAGCAAGTGCAGAACAGCCTGAGATTAGGTGGTCTATTGTTTCTTGGTGTTTATCACAAAACCTGCATTTTGGATTATTATTATTATTATTATTATTATTATTATTATTATTATTATTATTATTATTATTATTATTCAGGGATCTTAACTAGGTTCACTAATTCCATTATAATGCGCTTGTATCCATTACCCAGAAAACACTTTTTACGGAATTCTATGTGCGTTGTGGTGCAGTGGATATCGATTCGGAACGACAAATCGGGGAACCGAGTTCGAATTCCAGTTGAATTCCTTGCATTCACTTACGTCACAAAAAACCTTGGGAAAGGTATTAATCCGTCTCTTCCCTCCAGATATGGGTTAAATAATAAATATAAGGGTTCTATAGACTTGGCTGGCAACCAGTCTACCGCAGAAAGCAATGGCAACCTACTGTGGGATAAATTTCTGCCCAGTCAGTCATATCTCTTTCGAGACATGATCGCTCAAAGCGTGTATCATGTATGGCACTTAACTGACTGACTGAATATAATAGTTGGAATCATGATTAAAGCTTTTACTGGTCATAAAGTGGGAGGTCGGTTTTCTATTGTTATGATGTAATAAACTGATCCACCACTAATTACTAAGTAATCATATAATATGTCGCTTCTCCCTCTAGCTATGAGTCAAATAGCAGGACAGATTGGATTCTATAGTCTTGGCTGGCAACCAGTCTACCGCAGAAAGTAATGGCAACTTACTGCGGGATAATCTTCTGCTCAGTCAGCCAAAGCATGTATCATGTATGGCACTTAACTGATTGACTGACCCTTGTACGGAATTTGGTTTGGGTTTTCTGAAAATCATTTATATTTAATATTTGTGCATCTGCCTCTTCGTTTTTTGCGTATGGGTAGTGTTCTTCAAAGTTTTCCATTCTGGACTCAGTGCACTTGTGCCAATCTGTCTCTCTCTCTCACTCTCTCTCTCTCTATCTCTCTAATACACACACACACACTCTATAAGCCCTTCTGGAAATCTAGTGTCGGTATTGTCTAAAATGTCTTGTGTTTTATTTTTGCTTTTGTTACATTGTCGACATTAGCATTTTCCCTCTCAAATGATCTATCTGAACTTATTTATAAATGAAACTTTGTGTGTGTGTGTGTGTGTGTGTGTGTGTGTGTGTGTGTGTGTGTGTGTGTGTGTGTGTGTTACCTATAGACTCCGAAACGGCTGAACTGATTTTCTTGAAAATTTACACAGTTGTACTATAAACGTCTGCGGGTGTTCTTAGCTAAGTTTTGTCTCGAGGTACCCCCGATAAATATCGAAAATCGATAATCGAAAAAATAGGGTTATAGAAGGAGTGGTCCGATTTTAATCAAATTTGATACACTCGTAGACAAAGACATAAGAAACGATATTCAGAAGTTTCAAGGTTGCAGTTCTTACAATAGTGCAGAAAATCGATAATATATATATATATATATATATATATATATATATATATATATATAAGGCAAGATGTTTGTGTGTGTGTGTCTGTTTATCTGCTTGTATGTCTGTATTTTTTTCAGCCCTTTTATTTTAGTTTTTGCTTCAGGTTTGGCTCTAAGTAGGTATAATTGTAGTTCTTAGTCTCAGCCATGATACCATTAATCAGAGGATTTATTTAACCTTCAAAATTCAGTTTACGACGAAAAAAACTTATTCGATATCGATACCAGGAGATGAAAATTTGACTTACATCCATTCATTTTTCTTTCAGACTACGGTTTCGCTTTAACTGGAAACAACTATTGCTTTTTAGTCTTTCGTGCTAACGTCCAAAGAGTCTGAGCTCCGGGACCATGGATTAGTTTTAAAGCTTTCATTACACCCGAGCAACGCCGGGTTATACTGCTAGTGTTTCATATAAGGGAGCAAAATAGTCAAACGACGCATAATCAAAGGAATAGAATTCACGTGAGGCGATCACCGTGATTTTTTTACCCAAAAGCTTTTTAGACGCTTAAAGTTTTGTAATGGAAGGAGGTTAACGTGCGAAGAGGTGAAATCATTTGCGCTACATCTAAGCTTCGCATAGAAAATCACGATACTTTTAGTTGTTTTACGTGATCTTCGCAATACATTTTATGTTCTTGACATTCAAACATAGCTGGGGCACCTTTGGGTGTTTTGGGTAATTAAACGTCTTCCATTGTGTCGAAGCCATAGAACCAAGACTGAGCAACGTCGAACCTGGTCAGTACCTACATTGCCGGACATAATTATTAAGAAACCCCATTTTTTTTTTTTTTTTTTTTTTTTAATGATGTATTTTATACTATTTTAAGTGGATAATTCTAAATGAAAATAGAATGGTTCTTTTGTTATTATTACTTTGAAAAATTTTACAAGGCAGCCAGGAAGCCATTGCTTCGGAATGCCAATAACAAAAAAAGACTAACATGGGGGGGAGAGCACAAAAACTGGATACCAGAACAGTTCATTTGATACACATATTATTGTATCGTATTAACAAAAGAACCATTCCATTTTCATTTAGAATTATCCACTTGGCAATAATTTTGTTTTTTGTATTTTTGGTTTTATATAATCATATCGCCCCGAGTAAGGCATTTTATTGCCACTGTTTTGCAGGGGGTTACATAGGAGGAAAGCTATAAGAAAGAGTGACAGGTTATAGGGGGTGTCAGGAAGTGAATAAGAGAAGGATGAGAATACAGATGAGAGTGGAGTGGACGGAGAAAGAGCATGAGAGAAAGGATGCAGGTTAATGAGATAGGAGATGACTATTGACTTTACATTTAAATTCTTGGAGATTGTAGCTGTCAGGAAAGCAAGTAAATGGAAGGGAATTCCACAGGCGGGAAGTGCGAGAAAAGAAGCTGATGGAGAAGAATTTGCGTTTACAATTTACTAATTTTTAATAAATACTAAAGATAGTATGAAATACACCATTTTTTTTTTAACTGGGGTGGCCTAATAATTATGGCCAGTAGTGTAGATGTGTGACCTCTTGGGAAAACCAGGTGCTCTAACTTTGGATGTGTGTGTTGTGTAATTGACATTGGCTAACAATTGTTAATCGGAAAGCTGAGTTTCAACTCCCGCTGGATTTATTTTAGCCACTTATGAACAAATACTCTTAGGAATAGAGTGAATCGACATATACTCCCTCAGATATGGGTTAATTAGTAATAGTGCTATCATTCAACATTATGAGATACAAAAAGATTTCTTACAATCAAAATTTTTTCTGGGTTTAAATATTATGCAATCGGTTGATAATCTATAAAAAATGTATCAATCAATTAATGATTCCCATTTCAAACTTCAAAAAGAAAAAAGTGACACTTTCGTGTCTCCCATTCAAACGATTGATTTTCTTTGTTCTCTTTTAGCAAATGAAGCACGTGTTTCACAGAAAATCTCACTTTCCAAGCTTTTATTGACTTTTTTCAAAATTTTCATCATGCTAACTTCTTGAAACTCGGCCAGATCGTGATTGATCGTCAAGAGCTATTTCTCCAAGCTTGAAAAGGGAATACCATACGTACATATACTATCAGCTATTGGCGCATGCTTACAAGGTATATCACACGCTAAAAGTCTGTCTTTTTCTACCGAACGCCCATAATTCAGAGGTAGAATCTGCCAATTCGGTCGGGTTTCAATCCTGGCTAAAAGCAATCGGAAGACTAACTGATGAGCTGTGATAAAGCGAAACAGACCTGTCTGCGGATGACTACTTACTCTCTCACACTCTGATTGAGCACTCTGGAAGAATGGTAGACTTTGAAAAACAGTAGCTACTCAAGCATCTACGCATCGTTCATTCAGTAATTAATTAGAACACTCTCAGCTATTGGCGTGTGTATACATGATATATCACACGCTACAAGTCTGCTTTCTTCTACCGAGCGCCCATAGCTCAGAGGTAGAATCGCCGACTGATGTCAGTTCGGCCGAGTTTCAATCCTGGCTAAAAGCAATCGGGTGTCTAACCGTACTGAGCTGTAATTGTAGATTTGTATTTATTTTAAACGAATCTTTATTTTCAACTGAAATTAAAGCAAAAGTACGACGTTTAGAACGGCTCATGATTAAACATAATAGACATTCATTGTCTCTTATATTTAATAGCATATGTTTAGAAAATTACTTGCTGCCTCGATATACTAAATATATACTAAATATATATATATATATATATATAAATGTATATATAAATATATATGTGTGTGTGTGTGTGTGTGTGTGTGCGTGTGTGCTTTATTGAAAATGATAGACATGGTATTATCATTAAGTTTTTTTTTATAATTTTTCATGTGCTCGTATTATTTTCTTCTTTTCGGGACTCAAATTATATAAGAATTATCCAAAGCTTTTGTATTTTCGAGCGCTTTCAGCTATACTTTTAGCCATTATCAAGAATTAATTTTGTTTTACTTATAAATAAGCACGTGGAAAGTTTATGCATATAGACTCTTGTGTGTGTTAAGTTCCGAACACAGTAAATAGATGGTTACCGTGTTCATAATTGATGTTATTAAGAGTAGGATTTCTCTTTTTTATTAGTAATGCCTCGATTATTGTTAATCTTCTTTTGCATGTGGATGATGCTGTTATGTATGTATTATCACCGAGAATATCACGGATAGGTCCTGGAAGATCTCGATGCGTTTTTAAATGAGATCGGATAGAACTGTTGCGGTAAAGGTGTAAGGTCAATCTTCTCGTCAATTTTGTGGTGGTATAGCCAATGTAATTGTTTACGAATTTGGATAGTTAAGGAACACAATTCTTCAAAGGACATATAAATTCGCAAACGACTCCGGTTCTCTGCAGTTTAGATTTTGCAGGTGAATTATTATTATTGATAATTTTTTATAATAAATAATTAATTTTTTTTTAATCACATCACCCCAAGCAAAGCAGTAAGGCCACTGGTGTGCAGGGGGCTACGAAAGAGTGAGTAGATTAGAAAAGAGAAAGCCAGAAACCACGTCCTAAACAGGGAACAAAGGACGAGCCTCTACAACTGTTCAATAGATGTGGGTGGAGTGTGAACCGGGCGATAGTTCAGTCTATCTACTCCAATTGGTTCAGTCTATCTACTCCAATTCCACTTGTTTATTTATAAGTAAAACAAAAGTAATTTTTAATAATGGCTAAAGTTATAGCCGAAAGCGCTCGAAAGTACAAAAGCTTTGGGCAATTCTTATATAATTTGAGTTGCGAAAAGAAAAATATATACGAACACATGAATATTTTGAATATTTATATAAAAAAAATAATGATAGTAACTTGTCTGTCATTTTCAAAGAAACCTGTATAAAAGTGATTTATATATACATATATATTTTAATATAACTTTAATCCAAAAGGAAAAGCAGAAAGGTAAATTCCAAAGACCCGATCCTAATTAATATTAATATTTTATTATTAAAAAATGATACAGGTGGAGAGCTCAACGTAATTAAAATTACAGAGCCAGTTATAAAATAAAATAAATTTCGATGTTCAAATCTGTTGAATGATCATTTCAACATGAAATCCCTAAGAGATATTTCACATCTCATCGGCAACTACCACATTTTTTTATTTCATTTTGAAATGTGGTAGTTGCCGATGAGATGCGAAATATCTCTTAGGGATTTCATGTTGAAATGATCATTCAACAGTTTTGAACATCGAAATTTATTCTATTTTAAATATATATATATATATATAGTCATCCGCAGGCATATCTGTTTCGCTGTATCACAGCTCATCAGTACGGTTAGACTCCGATTGCTTTTAACCCAGGATTGAAACTCGACCGAAGTGGCGTCAGTCGGCGATTCTACCTCCGGGCTATGGGCGATCGGTAGAAGAAGGCAGACTTTTTAGCATGTATATTATCATTATACACGCGCAATAGCCAGAGTGCTCTAATTCATTAGTGAATGAGCGATGCGTACATGCCAGTGTAGCTACTGTTTTTCAAAGTCTACCAATCTTCCAGAGTGCTCAATCAGGGTGTGAGAGCGTATATATATATATATATATATATATATATATATATATATATATAAGCTTAGATAATCTGGAAAAGAATTAAATACTTTAAGTATCATCATTTTCTTTCTTCATAATCTGTCATTTACCGCTATATTCTCGTATATTTGACTTAGTTCCTTCTGATATCGATAAGTTAAGCGTTTCATTCGTTTTTACTTTTTTGAAAATTATTTTTTCTCGTATGAAGAGACGTATAGAGTCAACATTTTCCGTTTCGTGAAATTGGAAATATTCATACGCTGTATTCTACAAAAAAATAGTTGAGCATATTTTTCCAATTACTTCTTTAGCATTTTTTTATATATACCAATTTGTATGAACGTTCCGAAATCGATACCATCTACCATTTTTCTATCTACATATGCATCTAAATAGACAGAAAGATATAATCTATCTATCCACATCCTAATCTTTCGTATTGTCGGTTTTCCATCTGTTTATCTGTATACCTATGCATTTATGTACTTTACATATATTTTTATGACCGAAGTCTTACTGGGTAAAAAAGAAGAGTAGACTGGAGGATGGGTAAGTTGAGGTCCTACCCGGCTGGATAATATTTGCGACAGAAATAATTACCCAATAAAAAACACATGATTTCTAAGCACAAAAGTAATCAGTTTTCTGTTTAGTAAGTTTTACGTTTTTGAAATTCATAATAATAATAATAACTCACTTTCCGATTACGCCCTCTTGCAGACGCATGCTCAGGCACATTTTTGTTTCTTCGACTCCCTAAGAGACTGATATGTCCCGGAAAGGGATATATATATATATATTATTCGAAATAGTTAATTGGTTAAGGCAAATGTAACCAGGTAGAACAATCTAGTGTGCAGACGTAATGGACGGTACTCGTCGTATGCAGTATCCTGAGACGTAGGCGCAGTCAACAGTCGTAGACCAATAGCGGTAGACCTCTAGTGGTAGACCAATAGACCTCTAGTGGTAGATCTCTAATGGAAGACTAATAGACCTCTGGATCTATGGACGTCCTCGCCTTAGTCTATATTTATGGCTGACACCAGTCAATCACATTCCAGTGAGGGGGGAACCAAGGTGCATACATATTCATTACCTATTCATTACGTCAGATTATTTACATAACAATCTAGCCCCTGCTCCCATTCTATCAACACCTACTTCTAAGGTTGTTTGCTAATAAAATAAAAAACATTACTTATAAAGATACTCTTGTTATATCATATGCCCAAAATGTTTCTCTCTCTCTCCTCTCATAATATAGATATAGAGTAAAAACGAAAGAAAAGTAAGAAGAGAAAGATAGTTAAATTCTTCATTAACATAATTTTGCTAATTTTTGCTATTAAATTTTTACCTGAAATATTTCACGTAAAACGAAATGTTAGTTACAAATAACTCAAGTTTTGGCGTTAGATAAAGCGTTTTTATTAACACGATTCTTTTTTTTTTCTTTTTTTTTTTTTGCAGCACACTGAACCGTGTTGAAATCTTCACAGTATTTAGTATTATTGAAGTTATCGCTAACATTTTCTATCGAGATTTACAAAATCTACGTTTGGTTAAATTTCGCAAACAATCGATTAGGATTTCTTACTCTTTAGCATGCAGCATACAACTGGCCATGCGTAAATATTTCTTTCTAAAGCCAAATTCCAAATTTTTAAAATCGTTTGGTCTTGTGGTTTGTTTAAAGTTCTCGCAAATACAGGCCGAATTGGAAACTAAATTCTTCTATATCAGTCAGTCAGTTAAGTGTCATACGTAATACACGCTTGGGTGATCATGTCTCTTTCGGAACATGACTGACTGGGCAGAAGATTTTCTCGCAGTAGGTTGTTATTTTCTGCAATACAGCACTGTGCAAAAGTATTAGGAAAGAACTATTTTATCTTTTATGGGGTATATTGATAGAAAATAAACAATTTAATGAAAGTAATTTTATTTGATTTACTCAACAAATGCTTTAACAAGAAAAAATACTTGTTTCAAAATAAATTTAATATTTAGTATAATAGCCTTTTGCATTGATCACAGCCTTCATTTTGTCAGGCATTGATATCACAAGCTTTTTCAATGTATCTAATGGTATCTCCTGCCAAGCAGCTTGTATTTGTTCCCAAAGCGTGTCTTGCAAAGTAACATTAGATTTGTCAATTTTTTGTCCAAAATATTTCATAGATTTTCAATAGAGTAGTTTCAAAATAACTTATTTAATAGAAAATAGGAAAAATTAAATATAACTTCTTTTTAATACATTTCTTTTACACTTAGTTTTAAATAATCAATGTATATTAGCAATTTACTTAGCTTTTCACCCTGTATTTGAATTTTAGTGAGGTTTTTAGTAAAAATCACCCCTATCCTAATACTTTTGCACACTACCGGTAGTGTGCAAAAGTGTTAGGACAGGGGTGAATTTAAACTTCATTTTGATGTCTCATAAAAGATAAAATAGTTCTTGTTTTAATACTTTTGCACAGTACTGTATATATAATAGTTTTCTATATATAAAAACTTAAAGTAAAGATATACAAAACAATATTACATTTTTATCAAGTATTTGTTATTTTTTCATTAAATTGTGTTTTAAATAGTAGGAGAATCTTGTATATTAAACAATAACACTTGTAATTTTTCAAAACAATAAATGAAAATTTATTGTACTAAAACTAACTGTACTTTTTGCCCCCTTAGTATACTTACCTGGCGCATTTTGTGTCGGGTAGGGACCAAAAATCATCTTTCAGTTGCGTTTCTGTCCTCGAAGACAGAGTGCGACTCAGTTGTAGCTCCGTCCGCTAGGACAGAGGTGCTTCCGAGAAAAATTACACTGAGTAGATACCCGAGCCCGGGGAACAGTTTCCGGTGGTCGCGCCACCCCATTATATTTACATACGCTCTATCCCTGATACCGAGCCCCTTACCCCATAAATATAGCATACCTTATATATGTTTTTTATATATACATCGTTGTGGTACAGTGGATATCGGCTCGGAACGAGAAACCGGGGAGCCGAGTTCGAATTCCAGTTGAATCCATTGTATTCACTTACACGCAAATATTAATCCGTCTCTTCCTTCCAGTTATGGGTTAAATAGCAGGACAGATTGGGTTCTATAGCCTTGGTCGGCAAGCAGTCTACCGCAGAAAGCAATAGCAACCTGCTGCGGGATAATCTTCTGCCTAGTCAGTCAAGTCTCTTTCAAGACATGATCGCCCAAGCGTGTATTACGTATGGCACTTAACTGACTGACTATATAGGTACCTCCACTTTTTCGGCATGAATTTTCGGGACCTAAGTTTAAAATGAAATTTTTAAAATTAAAAAGAAACATTCTTGAAGATTTCATTTTAGATTTAATTAAAAACTTAATGATTAAATTTATTATTTCCATTGCTCGTCACCGGAGCCAGCTCAAAAAAAAAATTGGGGGAAGAGCGCAAACAGGTGAGGGAGCAAAAAAGATATTGACCCTACTCTCCCACTGGAACGACATGTGACACAAGGTCTTTTTTCAGCATTTGAAGGGACTGGAGAATTTTTGTTCCTTCGCCCGTCTGTACGCGGTCGGGCTCCCCACGTTAAAAAAGACCTTATGACACATCTCGTTCCAGTGGGGGAGTAGGGCATATATCTACTTTTTGCCCCCTCACCTGTTTGCACTCCTCCCCAAAATTTGGTTTCGATAGGTCAATGTATTTTAGAGTGTGCGACGGAAGGGTGGACGGAATAACAGAATTTTATATATAGATTAAACCGGCAAGGTAAGCTCAACAACTGAACATGCATTGAAATTTAAGAATGTAAACATTGTTTTACCTCAGTATTATTACAGGTAATTTTTTTATTTTTATTTTTATTTTATTTTTTCTTGTTTTATTTGTGCTGGAAATTTGGTCGATTCTGCTAAGTATTTATCCAATTGTTAAAGAAACTTCCAGAAAACCCTTCTTTTTTATTTTAATAAATCATTTATATGTGCCATAAATTGAAGGATGTGCGTTGTGGTGTATTGGATATCGCCTCGGAACGAGAAATTGGGGAGCCGAGTTCGAATTCCAGCTGAATTTATTGCATTCATTTACGCGCAAATACCTTACTGTGGGATAATATTGTGCCCAGTCAGTCATGTCTCTTTCGAGACATGATCGACCAACCGTGTATCACGTATGGCAATTAACTGAATGCCATAAATAGATATACGTTTTTGTGTATCAACGATATTACAGATACAAAATTCTACACTGGACTCCGGGGGTTGGGGAATTTTATTTTACAGAAGTTTTAAAATAAAATTTATTTGTAAATCAGTAATTTCTTATAGTGCAATGTTGAACATTTGAATGTTAATTTTTTTTTTAAGTGGACATTGAACTCAACACACAGAGGTGACAAACTGTTGCACGCTAAACTCGATGGCGCCTTAGGGTGTTGACTTCAATTTATATTTACATACGCTCTATCCCTGATATCGAGCCCCTTAACCTATAAATATAGCATATCTGATATATATATATATATATATATATATATATATATATATATATATATATATATATATATATATATATATCCTGCTCATTTGATAATGAATTGGAGCACTATGGCTACTGGGCGTGTTTATACGCGCTAAAAAGCCTGCCTTCTTCTACTGGATGCTCGTGGCCTAGGGGTAGAATCGCCGACTGACGCCAATTCGGTCGGGTTTCAATCGTGGGTTAGGAAGCGACCGGAGTCTAAGCCGTAATACAGCGAAACAGATCTGTCTGCGGATGACTATAATATATATATATATATATATATATATACATATATATATATATATATATATATATATATATATATATATGACAATATTTACGCTCTCACACCCTGATTGAGCACTCTGAAAGAATGGTAGACTTTGAAAAACAGTAGCCACTCTAGCGTGTACGCATCGCTCATTCAGTAAAATGAATTGGAGCACATAGCTATTGGGCGCGTAATACAATATGCGATAAAAAAGACAACTTTCTTCCACCGAACGCCCCGTGGTCCAGGGGTAGAGTCGCCGACTGACGCCAATGCGGTCGCGTTTCGAGCCTGGGTTAAAGAGCAATCGGAGTCTAATCGTCCTGATGAGCTACGTTACAGCGAAAAAGATCTGTCTGCGGATGACAATGTGTATATATAGGTACCTCCACTTTTCGGCATGAGTTTTCGATACCTGATTTTTAAAATTAAAAAACATTCTTGAAGATTTCATTTTAGATTTAATTAAAAGCTTAATGATTAAATGTATTATTTACATTAAATAAAAAATTCTGGTGTATTTCAGATATGAATTATATATGGAATGTCACATTTAATTTTGATTTCTGAAAATTTTCTTAAAAGCGGCCATTTTCTTTATTTTAAGAAATTTGTAAACAAACAAAAATTCATCGATTTTAAAAAATATTTCAAAAGCTTTCTAACACTTTATTTTAGTAAAATTAGAAAATTGAATGTCAAATTAATCTGATTTTAAACAAATATTACTTATAGCATAAAAAAGTAATACACAACTAATTATTAACGATTGGTCGTGTTCATCTGATCGAACGTTTGACGGACTGTTGAATGACGAAACGATGGCAGCTGCTATGCAAGACTATAAATGACAATTTTCATAAGTCTAAGGGAAGGGACAAAACTCTTAAATTACATAACCTTTTCATAAATGGCAAATTTAGTCAACCATACATGAAAATAAGGAACGTATTAAGTCAATTATTTTAAAAATAGATGGCACCAATACGTTTAATAATCTTTGCAATTTTGGACTCGTAAATTTCGTTACCATTATATAACCTCCAGTGAATAGCCCAATAGAGAATTTTACACAATTTTAAACTATTATAAATTATTATAGTTAGAAAAAAATTGAGAAAATTCTTGTAAAAATTCATTATTCATCAAAAAAATTTATTTCTTCGGACAATAATGTTCTTAATATTACTTATTTACAAAAGCAATTAAAGCTTTTCTAATTAAATAATGTCATAGTTTTATTGGATTCATTATTTTTCAATTCAGAGCATATTTTCATTTAGATAGCACTAATTGGAAAAAAAGTAGGTTACAATCTCCAAAGACTCCTACTTTTATCAGAAAAAATTATCAGAAAATAGAAAAGTTCTGTGCGAAATTTCATGAAATTAAGTAAGTGGTGGGGTAACATATTTTTTTTTTAAATTTTTAACAAAAATTTTCTAAAAAAAACATTTCATAAATAATTTATTTGTAAATAAGTCCTGAAATTTTCATTAAAATCGGACAATTATTTGAATTTTACAAAAATTTCCAAATCAATGTTTTCAACGGAAAACAAGCGCAAAAAAGTCAATGTTAAAATGTTTTGTTACGGCGATGACGTAAACAAAACAAGATTTTAACCAAAATTTCACACGTGCTAGAAAGAATTTAAAAATTTCAAAAAATAATTAAAAAATACTTTCGTCTTTCATCTTAATTATGATGCCAATATTTTGACGATAAATCTTTATTTTCGTTAAGTTTGTGGCCTTTTTCATTACGCTATGCTTTTTTCCCGCGAAAACGTGACGGTATAGTGGAGGTACCTAAATGCTTACATGCATACACACACAAACAAATGTATATGTGTGTTAATGGTTGTTTTCTAAACGTAACTTAGAGGTGACCCAAGGTCAAAAGTATGGAGCACCCAGTGAGGTTTGCACTCACTATTCAGTTGTAATTCATCTAGCGAGATCAGCTTGGTAACCATTAGTGCTGTTTTTTTTCTAAACGTAGCTTAGATGTGGCACATGGCAGAAAGTATGAAGCATCCAGTGAGGTTCGAACTCACTAATTCAGTCTTAAGTGATCTAGCAAAGCAAGCTTTATAACCATTACAGTACGCCGAAGTACGCCGTGCATGGGCTTATGTATACATACATATGCGTTTAAAAATACTTTAAAAAAAACAAATAACAATACAAAAACCTGCTGAAAAGTTCTCAACCCGACTGACATTCAAAGACTTAACCAAATACCAGAATTTTTTTTAGGAGGGGATAAATCATTTTTGGTCATAAAACATTTCAACACCGCCTAGGTATATTAATATAAGTAAATATCTACGTTTTTACAACTTTATACATAAATAAGAAAAATATGTTTATGAAAGAAACTAGATGACTCGATTAAACAACTTTCTTTCAGATCTTTTATTTTTTTTTTTTTTTAGGCTAATCAATTTTCAGTTACTTTTCTCTTTCTCTCTCTTTTCAAGATATTTCATCTTCAACTCTAGTGTTCCGAGCATATCTAAAAAATATGGCTGCATCTAATACCTGAGACAGCGGCCCATGCTTTGTGCTTCCTTAGAATAGACAAGGATCAGCTATCATCGAAGTGAAAAAGAAAATCCTACAATGTGTGCAGGGATTTTCTTAAAAAATAGTAAATATTGTGTATGACTTCAGGCATTAGAAAAAAGGTGGGGTTTTTTTTCATTCGTTTTTATTTGATTCCGATATTTTTCGTTATTCTTTTTCTTTTTATTTTTTTCTCTCTTTTTTTTTCTCTCTTTTTAGAACTGACCAATAAAAGGCCAATCACATCTTTATATTTCTAAATATGAAACGCGTAGTGTGTGTGTGTGTGTGTGTGCGTGTGTTCTTTTGGAATATATGAAAAAACATATAATAATACTTCGTGTCAAACATTTTTCAGAACCTTTTTTTTTCTCAAAATAATCTGCTGACCAAAAGAAAGGCCTCGTCCTTGCAGGAGAATCCTAATGGTGTTTGGCAGTGGAATCGTCATCTTTTGCACGCAATGCAAAGTTCATTATTTTCTTTTTCTTTTTCTTTTTTTTAACCAAGACGACAGTCAAACTGAGGAGTTAATTACACGCCACTTTTTTTATAATCTGCAAAAAGGACTTTCCGGGCAGAAGGTGACTTTTTCCGCAATAATATTCATTTTTTTTTTATTGTACACAATAAGGACACAGGTCCGTATGTTGCTGGCTCTTAGCTCATATTGGTTGAAGTGCAGTTTATTACCTTATCAATACTAAAGAAATATATACACTTGCATTCTTATCTAATAAACTGGATATATAAGATTGTGCTTGATGCTTAATATCTAAACTTATTTATAAATGGAACTTTGTCTCTGTGCGTGTGTCCGTTACCTATAGACTCCGAAACGGCTGAAGCGATTTTCTTGAAAATTTACACAGTTATACTATAAGCGTCTGCGAGTGTTCTTAGCTAGGTTTTGTGTCGAGATACTTCCGATGAATATCGAAAATCGATAATCGAAAAAATCGGGTTATAGAAGGAGTGGTCCGATTTTAATCAAATTTCATACACTCATAGACAAAGACATAAGAAACGATATTCAGAAGTTTCAAGGTTGCAGTTCTTACAATAGTGCAGAAAATCGATAATATATATAAAAGGCAAGATGTTTGTGTGTGTGTGTGTGTGTCTGTTTATCTGCCTGTATATCTGTATTTTTTCAGCCCTTTTATTTTAGTTTTTGCTTCAGGTTTGGCTCTAAGTAGGTATAATTGTAGTTCTTAGTCTCAGCCATGATACCACTAATCAGAGGATTTATTTAGCCTTCAAAATTCAGTTTACGACGAAAATAATTATTTGATATCGATACCAGGAAATCAAAATTTGACTTACATCCATTTATTTTTCTTTCAGTCTACGATTTCGCTTTAACTGGAAACAAATATTGCTTTTTAGTTTTTCGTGCCAACGTCCAAAGAGTCTGAGCTCCAGGACCATGGATTAGTCTTAAGGCTTTCATTACACCCGAGCAACGCCGGGCTATACTGATTGTTACTTATATTTCCATTATGATATTAACATCAAATGTAAATTAAAATTGTTACATTAACCGCAAAACATTGTTATGAATTCAAATGCCAAAATTTATCAGTAGATTGTCTAAAAGATTTATGAAGAATAAAATAATTAGCTTGAAAGCCTTCTTCGGCGCACCTGAAGTAGACTACCACCACGTTTAATTTCGTTGTTTTCCTTCTTTTTTTTTTTTTTTTAACTTTTTTCAGCACAGTCCTATCGATTGTTACTTAAAATTTCCGATTACCAAAAAATTCTGAAAAATTACACTATTTAAACAAATTTAGTGGGGTCAGTTTCTCATACAACGTTAAAGTAAATCGATCCTCCATTTTCAATCCACTATAAGGTTGTATGAGAAACTGGTCCCCCGCCTAAAATTGTTTAAATATTGAAATATTTGGAAAAATCTTTTTGTCATTCGTAAAGTTTAAGGTGTAAAAGATAATATTGCACTGAAAAAAGTCCAAAATTATTTGATAATGAACAAATTTACAGGTGGCGGTAATGTCTCACTGGTTTTAAAATGGAGGATCGATTTACTATAACGTTGTATGTGAAAATGATCCCCCCACCAAAGAAAATGTTTAAATATTTAAATTTTTCAAAAAAATTTTTTGTCATTCGTAAAGCTAAGGGGGTAAGCGATCTTACTGCACTGAAAAAAGTAAAAAAAAAATGAAAACCAACGAAATTAAACGTGGTGGTAGTTTGCTTCAGGTCCGCCTCTTTTTCTTTTTTTACTCAATGATTTTTTTTTGGGGGGTAGGGTGATAAACATGGCTGCCGAGTATTTAATTATACCTTTTACTGATTCTTTCTTAAATTTTTGGAAAATAAACTTTTGTTTTTTTGTTTTTTGTTTTTTTTTTTTCTTTTCTCTCGTCAATTCTTATATGTTCGTTTATGCTTGTTGTTGTGTCGTGGCTCGTACCACGTGACATCCGGTCGCCCGGAGGTATAAAAGACAATGTGCGCTTAGCACAAGAGTTGTCATTATCACGGACTTCGGGAAGTAACACCTTCTTCTTCTTCTTCTTCTTCTTCTTCTTCTTCTTCTTCTTCTATGTGCCTTGTCCTTTCATGACGTAGGCGATCATGGCCTTCCACGTCTCCCTATCCCTGGTAGCTCTTAGCATGCTTTCTCCTTTAACGTCTCGCAGTCCCCGTTCTGTCATCTGCCTGCTCAATCCTTTCAAATATGTTTCCTCTGTCTCTTTTCCCTCTATCTGGCCTGTTAGTATCAGATTCTCCAAGCCCTCCTTCCTCATTGCATGTCCCAGGAACTTCAGTTGTCTCTTCCTGATGATCAGTATTACTTCCCTTTTCGTTTCCATTCTTTCCAACACCTCGTCATGGCTCACATGTTCGGTCCACGATATCCGCAGCATCCTTCTGTAGAACCACATTTCAGCTGCTTCAAGTTTTTCCTTCATCTTTGTTGATATTGTCCAACATTCACTGCCATATTGAAGAACTGATATCACATAGCAATCCAGTATTTTCTTCTTTGTTTCTAGTTAAAGTTTCCTGTGTCTTAATACTTTACTTAGCTTCTGGAATGTATCCTTCGCCACCTACAACTGCGAAAGACTATAAATATTGTATATAAAGTAGCAGCCATAATATAAGGAACAGAAACAACAAAGACATAAATATGTGTATTACTTAAAAACTAATGCATGATTAGCAATGAAATTTTTACCGAATAAAGGTTAGGGTGTAATGCATAAATATTATACAAAGTTACAAAAATTTACATAATAGTTTGTTGTTTGTTTTTTTTATAAAGATTAAATGGGACAAAGGAAATAAGCTACTGGACAAAAGTTAAGGAACGATCTTGTTAATAGTTGATTGTGAACAAAATATCAAGAAAATTTAATATTTGGTAAACATCCCCTTATTTTCAATGACTTCTATGCTATTGACTTTTAAACGACATAGCCAATGTTTTTTACTCCATGTTTCTATATGGCATTCAGGAAATAAATGTCAACAAAGCTTAGTCAGTTTTTACTTCTAAAGAAGATATTATTCATCAGATTGAATTTCTTGTAGACAAAAGCATAAACGAAAAAATAATTTAAAAAAATAATAAATCTAAACGAAAAGCAAAGAATGTGTAAAGAAAAGAGCAAAGAAAATATGGAGAGAGAATGAAAGAAGGAAAGAATTCAAAGAAGAAAGAAAGATAATACAAGCACTGACAATAGACAATCGAAAGAAAGCAATGAAGAAAAGTAACAGATAGACAAAGAAACATAGAGATAATAAATATATTAATCTGCTGTGATATCTCCCCTTTTTCTATAATAATGGACTCGACTTGAGTATACATATACTCCTGCTATAGTGAGATACGTCAGTTATCGGAGAGTAGTGCGTTGTGGTACAGTGGATATCGGCTCGGAACGAGAAGCCGGGGAGCCGAGTTCGAATTCCGTTTGAATCTATTGGGCACCTCGAGGTGGTGTAATGGTTAGCAAGCTTGTCTCGCTAGGACTATTGCAATTAAGTAGTGAGTTCGATCCTCACTGGGTACCCCATACTTTCGGCCTTTGTGCCACATCTAAGCTGCGCTTAGTAAATTATGGGCACCTCGAGGTGGTGTTATGGTTAGCAAGCTTGTCTCGCTAGATCTATTGCAATTAAGTAGTGAGTTCGATCCTCACTGGATGCCCCATACTTTCGGCCTTGTGCCATATCTAAGCTGCGCTTAGTAAATTACATTGTTGTTGTTAGAGTTGCTGAGACTCTTCAACTATAACACTGTCAGCTCTCTGCTTCCGAGCAGAGAGCAATAACCCAGTCGTGGTTCCGCCGAAGGGTAGAACCACGACTGGGCAAAAATAGACAGACATATTTTTGGCCCGGCTATATGGCCGGGAATACCCACATTAAAATGACCATGTGTCACATCCGGCCTTGCGTGGGAAGGCTAGTAAATACAGTTATCGGAGAGTACCGAAACTGATCCGTAAGTTACCGAGAGATACCGAAGTTACACAGAGAATATCGCGTCACTAGTCATAGTAGCTCTGCGCTCCACTCAGCCAGAATAATATTACACGGATATACTATTTCCAGCACGGCTTCGCTTCAAAGACTTACATATATATTCCTTACTAATCTTATTCCTGGATTACTAACCTGCAATCCAGTTGTATCGTTACGTTTAATATAATCTATTTTTCTATCTCAAATATCTGTGTTTTTGTTCATTATTTTTGTGGTAGTTCCACAATATAATCTAAAGAAAGAAAAACACAGAAAATTTTGAAAATGAATTTTCAGACACCAGCACACGTATAAAAGAAAGAAGATTTAATAGAAATATCATAACACTGTCAAAGTTATTTTAGACTGTCATCAATAATCTTGGTCATCGGATTGTGACAAAGAGAGTGGATGTTGTTGGAGTCGAAAACTTTGTCCTTGTAGAAGTTCAAATAGAAAAAGAACAGTGCAGTGGTTCGTCTCGCCCTATTTTTATTCCTGCTTTATTCTTAGTTGTTTATCTTCATCTTAAAATACATGGCTACATCACTGAAAGGAAAATTCTGCATTAATATTCAATTGCACGAATGGGGATAGTAATAAACAATGAACAAAATGAGATATGGTTGCGTCTAGGAGATGAGGGTTTAGCGGCTGTAATGAAATGTGTCACAAGGATTAGAATCACACGGACACGGCCATTAAAACAGGCGTTAGTTTGTAAAGTAATAACCAAGTGTAAAACAAAAAAAGAAATACGATATTAAAGTTGCTTTGACGCATCGTCATATTGAAAGAAACATTTTTAGTAAATGTCTACGATTTTGTTTGCTTAATATACCAAACCTATCTTCGAGAAGAAAAATACATTCTTTGATCAAAATGATTTATTTGGATAAAAGTTACTAGATTGAACCCTAAATATAATTTACTTTTCATACTACAAAGTTCTAAAAATCAAATTTATATATTACTAGAAGAATGAATTTTTAAATTTGAAGATATCGAAAATGTTACACTATTCGAAAGAGCAAAGTATTATTTTTTCATGACAATCTACCTGGATAATTTCTTCGTCAGTAATTAAAATTGTGCAATAAGCAGTTGAATCCAAGTCACGCTGGCACATTTTTCTTCGACTTCAGTCAGTTAAGTGTCATACGTGATAAACGCTTGGGCGATCATGTATCGAAAGAGACATGACTGACTGGGCAGATGATAATCCCGCAGTAGGTTGCCATTGATTTTTGCGATAGACTGAATGTCGACCAAGACTAAAGAACCCAATCCGTACTGTTATTTAACCCATAACTGGACGAAAGAGACAGACTAATACCTTTCCCAAGGATATTTGCGCGTACGTGAATGCAGGGAATTGAACTGGAATTCGAACTCGGCTCTCCGATTTCTCCGATTTCTCGTTCCAAGCCGATATCCACTGCACCACAACGCACATAGGACACGGAAAAAACAATATGTCGTTTTCTGTCTAATGGAATTTCCAAAATCCGTCTCTTCTGTCCAGTTATGGGTTAAATAAAAAAAAAGATTGGGTTCTATAGCTTTGGCTGGCAACCAGTCTAATGCAGAAAGTAATGGCAACCTACTGCGGGATAAACTTCTGCCCAGTCAGTCATGTCTCGAAAGAGACATGATCGCCCAAAGCGTGTATCACGTATGGCACTTAACTGACTGAATATAATAGTTGGAATCATGATTAAGACTTCGACTGGTCATAAGGTGGGGGTCGGTTTTCTGCTGTTATAAAGTAATAAACTGATCCCCCACTAATTACTACTTAATAATATAATACATTGCTTCTCCCTCTAGCTATAAGTCAAATAACAGGACAGATTGGGTTCTATAGCCTTGGCTGGTAACCAGTCTAACGCAAAAGTAATGGCAACCTACTGCGGGATGATCTTATGCTCAGTCAGTCATGTCTCTTTGGAGACATGATCGCCCAAAGTGTGTATCTCGTATGGAAATTAACTAAACTGACCGACTTAATTTCGAGCTTCTTCCACACAGTCGCACCATCAACACTAAACTCTATTGCCAGTAGCTAGACCGCATGTGCGACAAACTAAAGAAGGAGTATCCTACTTTGGTTAATGTTAGGGCGCTCTCCACCTTTGTTATAATAATGAACTGTTCCTACCACTATAAAGCGGTAGCAGAAAGACCTCAGGGTTTTACGTTGTGCATTGTTTTGAGCGTTGAGCGTTGAGCGTTGCATTGCGTTAGCGTTGATTGTTTAGCTAGATACCAAGTCAGTCGAGTACTTCCGGTAGCGAACCAGAAGTGTGCCTATACACAGACTCTACTTTACTAAACGATTGTTCCTGTACTCTACTAATAACTCTGTTGTACATACTATTTTCCGGTAATATATTTCATTTACTTATTTCCGTTGTTTGTGATTATTTACTAAACTATTTCTGTTACACACAACATAACAGTTAATCAAGGTCAGGCTTTATTTTAGCAAAACAATGAGAGGTCACACACTGCCAGGTTGACTAAGAAGTTCAAACAGATAGACGGTGTTTAGACTCTTCCACATTCACTGTCTTGATCCGATGCTGCTTCGTGTGACTATGTTCCTCTCAATGGCACACTTCCTCGATGAAGTGAAGGAAGATTGTTTATAGTTTGTTTTTCTTCTTACAGTTTTTTTTTCTTATTCAAAGACAGCAAACTGGTATCTGTGACGGATTCGGATGCTGCTTGATCGCTGGCAGAAGACCATAAAAAATGATGAACTTTATTTTGAAGAATAAATGTTAAATGTTGCCTCATAATATTTTGTATTTTCCTTCCCGCTTCTTAAGTGAGTGAAGAAGTTCTAGCTAACCTAATATATATAATTCTATGTTGAAATTAAAGCAGTGTAATTTTCTCTCTTATAAGACCGTTGTGCATTTATTTATATATGATTATATTATGCTCTACAATCTTTATTGTATTGAGCACTGTTTATAAAAAAAAATGAATGCCAGGGAACTCAAAACCGTAAAAGCTTGGGTCCTCTTTACCTATATATATATATATATATATATATATATATATATATATAAAGTTCGGTCGTGTTTCAATCCTGGGTAAAAAGCAATCGGAGTCTAACCGTACTGATGAGATGTGAGACAGCGAAACACATTTGCCTGCAGATGACTATATATATATATATATATATATATTGTAATAGTTATTACAATGGTTTATAAAAGTATAGTATCACAACACAAAAATTATCATGTTTCAGAGCACGAGTGCCCTTCGTCTGGTGATTAGTGGAAATTAAAATAAATGGTGAAAACGATTCATTCTTGGGAATGTGATATGTAAGTGATGTGTAGGATGGGAATTTAGTATGTCTAATCCGGTCTGTCGGCAGTTTGTAACCATAAGCTGTATGCTTTGCGTTAAGCGAGGAGGCGGGGGAGTTTAGTTTTGGACAGGTCACTTTTTAGTTTTGTCTAGGTAATTCTTATATTGGGATGTTAGGTTTTTTAAAAAAGGGTAGACACTTTTTATTTTACGACTATCTATGAGTGGATGAAACAGAGTGACTTTTTAGTGTTGCATGGGTTTATTTTATTTAATATAATATTCGTGTTTTTATTTTATTTTGTGGATTAAACACGAATATTAATTAACTTTTGGAGAGGATTATTTTAATCTTATTTTTTAATACAAAAATGAAGGAAAGAGAAAGTGAGGGAAAGAAAAAAGAAAGGAAAAAGTAGGTTCCCTAGAAACTACTGGCCAAATTCCAAAGCGAATCTTTACTCTGACTAGCTAAAAGGAACGCACACATAAATTTTATATCTTCCCACATACATAAATAGCAAACCGAGGTTTTTTTGTATTTAAAATGTAAATCATTTTTAGAACCAACATCAAACATTGCCTGATGAAGAGAATCTATCTCGAAACATAGAAATTTCCGTGTCGCAACGTACTATTAATTCTTAATTATATGATTATATTAAGCTCTATAATATTTATTATATTGAGCACTGTTTATAATAAGATATATGCCGGGGCACTCAAAATAGTAAAACCTTAGCTCCTCTTCACCTGGATTTATATATATATATATATATATATATTGTCATCCGCAGACAGATCTGTTTCACCGTATCACAGCCCATCAGTACGGTTAGACTCCGACTGCTTTTTTTTTACCCAGGATTGAAACCCAACCGAAATGGCGTCAGTCGGCGACTCTACCCCTGGGCTATGTGGAAGTAGGCAGCCTTTTTTAGCGCATATCATTATACGCGCCCAATAACTAGAGCGCTCTAATTCATTTCACTGAATGAGCGATATATTTGTGTATTTAGGCAGCAAATTTTATTTTAAACTTAAGGTACACAAGTACTTTCATGTTTAAACACGCGCATGACTATGATATTACAACATTCAAAAAAATTCCATTTTGGATAATTTTCACGTTCTAATGAACGCTAGCAATTTGTCAACCGTTATATTTGAAGCAAGAAAAACTGTACAGTAATTTTTAGCAACACAGTTTTCCGGTTACATTTGTTACCATAACTCACACCCCTGAAGATGACCTCGGAGAGAGGTTGAAAGTACTTGGGTACCTTAAGAACTGAATGAAAATAACATGTCAACGTTACAGCTCATTTTTGACATCTTTTGATTGTAATACACGAAAGATTATCCGTAAGTATGAACGGATTTTGTCAAAAATAAGCAAACATATTGTTTGCAATTTATTTACTCTGACATATATATATATATATATATATATATATATATATATATATATATATATATATATATATCCCTGCTGTCTTGCTCAGGGGTTTTGATTTTTTTTTCTTATGGCTTAATGTAAGATACTCTATAGTAGGTACAATATATATATATATATATATATATATATATATATATATATATGTTGCTGTCATTTTAGACGGCATATCGACATAAATATTTTGTCGTTTTAGACGGTATATCGATATAACTATTTTGTCGTTATTTTAGACCGCATATCGATATTAATATTTTGCCGTCATTTAAGACGGCAGATCGATATAAATATTTTGCCGTCATTTTAGACGGCAGATCGATATAAATATTTTACCGTCATTTTAGACGGCATATCGATATAAATATTTTTGCCGTCATTTTAGACGGCATATTGATATAAACATTTTGCCGTCATTTTAGACGGCATATCAGTATAAATATTTTGCCGTCATTTTAAACGGCAGATCGATATAAATATTTTTTTCATTTTAGACGGTATATCAATATAAATATTTCGTCGTCTTTTAAGACGGCATATCGATATAAATATTTTGTCTTCATTTTAGACGGCATATCGATATAAATAAGAAGGGAGGGTATGAGGTACATGGAAACACCTCTTAATTGCTGTTGTTTCCAGGTCCACCCTGACCTAGAGTGGTAGCACCTGTTAGGGTCTCAACTATGGGTAAATAGTTAACCCCAAAACCGGGATCAAAATGCTATGAAAGTATTTACCAACAAAACTTTATTGAATTAAATATATTATCAACAAAACTTTTTTGAATGAAAAATATTATCAACAAAACTTTTTTGAATGAAAAATGTTACTAACAAAACTTTTCTGAATGAAAAAATGTTGCCAATAACTGTGATTTAAAATCAAAATACGTTTCCGGCCTTAAATGATCCTTCAGATGTTGATAGGCCGTTAAACAGGAACAAACAAACAAACAAAACTCTTATGTAGCCCCCTGTGCATCAGTGGCGGTACCGCCTTGCTGGGGGGTGAAACAGTTAAAAAATCATTATGTCATTAGATAAGACCATATATTTCAAAGGGAAATTATACTAAACAATTTTGCTATATTATAAAGTGCAGTAGGTTTACTGTGATTTCAATAAACAAGGAAAATTTAAAACATTTTGTTTTAAAACAGCATTATGGTGTTATATACACTTTTATCTAATTTTTATTTTTAATCATTACGATTTGACAACTAATCTAAGAAATATTTTTCATTGATTAGCATTTTTGTAACCTTAATATTTTATGATTCTTTTTAACACTCATCAAAATACATATTTCGTTGTGGTGGTTCATAATTATAATTTTGATTTAAATATATTTTCCCTTCAATGTATTTAATGCAAAAATATCAACTTTAGTTATATTTATTTTTGAAATAGTAAATTTTTAATAGTCAGTTTTTAAAACAAAAGCCTGTGGAAATTAGGTATTTTGTACATTTTTCAGACGATCTTTAATAGTAAATGCTCAAGAAATGATAAAAGCTATGAATATCAGTTTTACTGTCACTCAGTCAATCAGTTGTGCCATACGTGAAACACGCTTGGGTTATCATGTCTCGAAAGAGACATAACTGACTGGGCAGAAGATTATACCGCAGTAGGTTGCCATTGCTTTCTGCGGTAGACTGGTTGCCATCCAGGGCTATAGAACCCAATCCGGCCTGTTATTTAACTCATAACTTGAGGAAAGAGACGGATTAATACCTTTCCCAAGGGTATTTGCGCGTAAGTGAATGCAATTCATTCAATTGGAATTCGAACTCGGCTCCCCGATTTCTCGTTCCGAGCCGATATCCACTGCACCACAACACACATCCTGTGTTACAACTTATCACATAAAATTCTAACTTTTACATTGGGTGCATATTATTTATGTAGAAAGATATGCAATAAATTTTTAGAAAAAATAAATTATTCCAGAAAATTGCACTGGAGAGAAAAACAGGAGTCCAAATCGTTGATCAGGAAATTTTGCTATTAAGCAATAACCAAATAAAGAAATAATGAGGATAGAGGGTTTGGAGAATTTTATGTTCGCGGGCCATGCTGTGAAGGCAAGAGTGGCAGATCGTAACTAACTCATCTAACAAGCTTGTATCAAAACAAATATTGGGAAAGATAATAAAATACAAACATTGCCTAGGTCTTGTAGGGATGAGAAATTGTGGAAAAAAAACAACCAAGAAAAATTCACAAGTCAGCGCGAAAAGCAAACCCTGAATCCTAATTGGATTAAAAAGAGAAATTTCATAATGACGTTATTTCACATTTAAAAGCGAAAATGCTCGCTGGAGCCGGTCACATGACCAGATTTAATTACTTAAGGACATTCCGTGACCGGTCAAGAAAGTCAGATGGGAGCCGCAAGACGAAACGACTAAAATGTAACTTCAACTTCAAATCGACCTGGAGATGAGGTCAGGTTGCACCTTTCTCCTTTATCCCTTCAACAATTACTACTACGAACATTTTCTACGAATCTTGATACCCTTAACTTTATCATTGAACACGAACTCTACCCTTAAATTCTTAATAATGTTTCTAATTGCACATTAACTCCTACAACTTATGTTATTCTTTCCCTTTAATAAATTTCTATTTTTACATGAAAAATGTATATTTTTATTCGCGTACTATTCCACATTATTCCTCACATTACAAATTGCCGACAACCAACCTTCTGATGAAAACCTTCTGATAATTCTGATGATGATAATTCTGCATAAAACTTGTAAACTGTAGGGAGTTTGGTTAAGCATGACACAAGGCCGAATCAAAGAACCATTAACGGCTCCCTATAGCTACAGTCTACAAATTATAAGAAGGTATGGGGAGCTTTAATCGCTTAGGTTCTGAAGGAACACCTCACATATAAGAGAAAAAAAGTACAAACGTCTTTAAGCATATTTTGCGAGTGGAGTATCACTCCCTTGCTCCTTTTCCCACAGTATTCTGTATATTTTTCTACGGAGATGATGTGGATTAAAATCGAGACATGAGTCCAAAACTGACAGTAATTGAATGAACAATTACAAGAGGAAGCTTAGATTTATAAAAAAAAAGTCATAGAAAAATACGGAATCCGCTAAGGCAGATGGTGGAGAAGTTCGATTGCCTATCTATATCACACACACGCCATTTATAAGCATCCATCTGCTGTTCTGATGACGTCTCCCTAGACGAACTTGTAATACCCTGCCCTAGATACATACGAGTATAATTTTAGATATATACGAATACATAATTCTATCTTTATCGCATATCTCTTGTTTCTTACGCTTACGTCACTGTATTTAAATTGCGCTTAGGATTTTATTTTCTACATCTTAGCTTTCGTATTTTATATGTCTCTAGTGAATACCTCCATTTTTTAATTAGTTTCTGTATCTTTTCCAATCAGTTCTTTCTTTCTTTTTTTATCGTCATCAGCATGTTCGCTTTGTGAAGGCATAGTAATAGATAACGGCTCGGGTTAAGAAATCGGAGAGCAGAGTTCGAATTCCAGTCGGATTCATTACATTCACTTACGTGCTAATAACCTCGCGAACGGTATGAATCTATATTTTCTACCCCCAAGCTATGGGTGAAATAGTTGGGCGGATTAGGTTCTATAGCTTGGGTGGGGACCGGTCTAGGAGAAGGAAATCTCTGAGTTCGAACAAGCTTGGAGAGGGATGGGCTCCGTCAGGCTATTGTGGTTGCAGAACATGAGGTTCCTCTACGACTCTAGTGAGTCACGGGAGTCACTGAATGTCCTTTTTATTTTTTTATTTTTTTATTTATTTTTTTATTTATTTATTTTTTTTCCTTTTTTAGCTATGAATCAACGCATCCCTCTCGATGCCACTTGTTTTATCACTTGCCTTCTCTTTTTCTTTATTTCTAATACTCTCTGTCTAACTTTCTATCGAGGATGGAGGAAAAACCTGAAGCAACTGAAATGTGTTTTTATAGAATGATACTGCGAATATCATGGATCGAGCATGTGAGCAATGAGGAGGTTTCGAAAAGGATTAAAACGAAAAGGAAATTAATACTGAGCATCAGGACAGCTAATGTTCCTGGAACATGCAATGAGGAAGGCGTGCTTGGAGAACCTGATAGGCCAGATAGAGGGAAAAAGAGACAGGGGAAATCAACGGATAACATATTTGAAGGACCTGATCAGGCGGATGATGGAACAAGGGTTTCATGGAACAGGAGAAAACGTGCTAACAGCCACCAGGGATAGGGAGATGTGTAGAGCCATGATCATGAAAGGACAAGGCACAAAGAAGAAGAAGAAGAAGAAGAAGAAGAATTTTCTACATCATTCTACCGTTTACCATTCAGACAGCAAAAGGAATCGTGCCGCTCACTGAATATAATTCTTACGCTTGGTAAAGATCGCGCCACAAAATACGAGGATCGTTAAATAATTAAGATGAATTTTTCGGTATAAGGACTTCTACGAGGGTCATTCAATAAATAAGGTGAATTTTTCGGTATCAGGACTTCTACGAGGGTCATTCAATAAATAAGATGAATTTTTCGGTATTAGGACTTCTACGAGGGTCATTCAATAAATAAGGTGAATTTTTCGGTATTAGGACTTCTACGAGGGTCATTCAATAAATAAGGTGAATTTTTCGGTATTAGGACGTCTACGAGGGTCATTCAATAAATAAGCTGAATTTTTCGGTATAAGGACTTCTACGAGGGTCATTCAATAAATAAGCTGAATTTTTCGGTATCAGGACTTCTACGAGGGTCATTCAATAAATAAGATGAACATTTCGGTATAAGGACTTCTACGAGGGTCATTCAATAAATAAGGTGATTTTTTCGGTATAAGGACTTCTACGAGGGTCATTCAATAAATAAGATGAACATTTCGGTATAAGGACTTCTTCGAGGTTCATTCAATAAATAAGCTGCATTTTTCGGTATAAGGACTTCTACGAGGGTCATTCAATAAATAAGGGGAATTTTTCGGTATTAGGACTTCTACGAGGGTCATTCAATAAATAAGATGAATATTTCGGTATAAGGACTTCTACGCGGGTCATTCAATAAAAAAGGGGAATTTTTCGGTATTAGGACTTCTACGAGGGTCATTCAATAAATAAGGTGAATTTTTCGGTATAAGGAATTCTACGCGGGTCATTCAATAAAAAAGGGGAATTTTTCGGTATTAGGACTTCTACGAGGGTCATTCAATAAATAAGGTGAATTTTTCGGTATAAGGAATTCTACGAGGGTCATTCAATAAATAAGGGGAAATTTTCGGTATAAGGACTTCTACGAGGGTCATTCAATAAATAAGCTGAATTTTTCGGTATAAGGAATTCTACGAGGGTCATTCAATAAATAAGGGGAAATTTTCGGTATAAGGACTTCTACGAGGGTCATTCAATAAATAAGGTGATTTTTTCGGTATAAGGACTTCTTCGAAGTTCATTCAATAAATAAGGTGAATTTTTCGGTATAAGGACTTCTACGAGGGTCATTCAATATATAAGGTGAATTTTTCCGTATAAGGATTTCTACGAGGGTCATTCAATAAATAAGGTGAATTTTTCGGTATAAGGACTTCTAATACAGATAGAAGCTTACTTTTTTATTATTTTTCAACGTAGTCTCCCAGCAGTGTCACACACTTTTCCCATCTGTGCACATGCTTCCGTATTCCCTCATCGTAAAAATCTTTGGACTGATGTCTCAGCCAATCGCTCACGGCACTTTTGACTTCATCGTCACTTTCAAACTTCGCGCCTCTCGTGAACACTTTCAAGGGATCAAACAAGTGAAAGTCTTAAGGGGCAAGGTCTGGGCTGTAAGGGGGATGAGGGGGCAGTTCCCAGCCCAGCTCGTTGATGGTCTGCACCGTTTGGGCTGCTGTGTCAGGCCTTCGAGTAGGCAAGGTCATCATGGACAAGTTTGTGTGCTGTCCCAACAGATAAGCTCAAAGTCCCTGCAATGTCAATACTGTCACTCTTCTGTCAGACTGAATGAGGTCATTGACTGATTCGATCAGCTCAGGAGACCTCACTTCTGTAGGCCTCCCAGGCCTGTCTTCATCATCAACACTGCTCCGTCCTTCTTTAAACAATTTAGCCCACTTGTAGACATTTTTTTGGCTGAAACATGTGGCACCATACACAGTTGACATTCTCCTATGAATTTCAACTGGTTTGCATCCTTCAGCAACCAAAAACTTGATAACTGACCTCTGTTCAATCCTGGAGCATGCTTCTTGGTCGGCCATCTTTGTTAATCTCCAAAATTCTCAAAGTTTTTTTCAATCTGCAAAAAAAATTAAATCCCTTTGAAAAAGAAGTAGAGAAAAAAATTTAAAAAAAAGTAAGCTTCTATCTTTATTAGAAGTCTTTATACCGATAAATTCACCTTATTTATTGAATGACCCTCGTATTTGCATTTTACATTAAAGAAAATAGAACTTGCTAGTTTTTTATTTCTTTATTTTTCGTTGTCGATCGTTACATTGTGCCAAGAGCATAAAAGTTATTGGTGTGAAACAAATTCAAAGTTACGGCCTGTATTGTTATGATCTTTTCGACCATAACAATCAGGAAAAGCACGAATGTATCTATTCTTTTCGACGTTTTCCATTAGTTTGATTCATTTTCCCGGACCAAGACTTATCAACAGTCAAAACTATGGAAAAATACTATTTCAAAATTTGTTCCGCAAATCGTGAAAAACACATTTAATTTGTTACTTGTGTTTTATTTTCTGTGAGAAAACGCGGTACAAATTTTCAAATCTTATGCTAATCCACTGCTAGTAAAGTTGGATCACTGTGTCGGGCCAGGATGTTTTTTCCGCCTCAATTCATCTTGCACACATACATGTCAACCATCCGTCCGTGCATGGAATACTGCTGTCATATATTGTCAGGCGCCCCCGCTGTTCATCTCAGTGTTCTTGACAGGCTCCAAAGGAGAATCAGTAATGTGATAGGTACCGACTTGGCGGCTCGACTCCAGCCACTTTCTCACCGACGGGATGTGGCTTCTCTCTGTTTGTTCTATAAATATTTTCATGGCTTCTGCTCTGACGAACTTAAGTCACTGGTGCCCCTGCCAAATGAGTTTACCCGTGCAACCAGACTGGCAACTGGGTCTCACCCATTCACATTTAGATCAGCCAAATGCAGACGACACTTCTACTCCATCAGCTTCTTTTCTCTCACATCCCGCCTGTGGAACTCCCTTCCATATTCTTACTTTTCTGGCGGCTACAACCTCGAGAAAGTTAAATGCAATGTCAAAACCCATCTCTTAACTACTTGACTCCAGTTCTTTTTTACATCACCCTGTATATCTTTTCCTTTCTCTCGATCTTTGCAACTGTCATCACACCTGTATTCCCATCCTTCTCTTGCTCCTTTCTTTGATACCACCTGTAACTGGTTCGTCTTTCTCTTTACTCTCCTCGTATCTAATATTTTTCTCTTATGTAGCCCCCCTGCGCATCAGTAGCGTTATCGCCTTGCTTGAGATGAAACGAATAAAAAAATAACATTCGCTGGCCTTTTTTCAATATTAATTTTCATCCAATGCAAGGGCCAAGAGTTAATCGAAGTAGAGGGATACTGTGTTTTGTCTAGAATTAACCGGTATCTTTCTTGCATAGCCCAATGAACCTCACTTCTTGTCCTTCTTGTGCATAAGAAAGGACAAGGAGTGAGGTTCATTGGGCTGTGCAAGAAAGATATCGGTTAATCCTGGACTTGAAGTGATCAAATTTGAAATGATTGGGAAAACATCCTGCCGGGATTCTTCAATAAAGAAGCAGTCCTTGAGAAGAATCTGTCCGGACTATTGGAATACGAAGAGTATGGGGACGATTCACACTTGCGTACGTGGCATGATGGGTCCCAGTTGTAGAGGTCAAGAGTGATAGGACTAAAGAATATCTGAAATCCAAAACCTCTAATATCCTATCCGGTGACGATATCACTTTGCATGTCGAAAATTTTCGAGAACTGCGCCATTTTGAGTTTTTTATTACTTTTAGTTTTCAAATGAATTTTCAGCACTTCTAAAATAAGTACTTCTCTTTCACCTAAAGTTTCATCCTTAAAAACCTCGTAAAAACACAACACTTTCGGCAGCGGTTTCAGCAGTTTCCTTTAAATTTATAAGTTTCCTATAAACTTACTGCATTTGCACTGTTTTTTTTTTTGTTTGTTTGTTTGTTTTTTTATCAGTGATTTGGAAATTCACCAAACGTGCTTAAGAATATTCGGAAAAAATGCATGGGAACTAATCAATCAATCTATAACTCATGCCAGACTGAATCAGAATACTATCGACTCGTGACACGTAACAGTGCAATGTTTAGCTACATCCAGTTTGTGCGCCACATAAATTATTATATTTTTGGGATAACACCTCGGATTATATATATATATATATATATATATATATATATATAGTGAAAAATAAAAAATACAAAAATCAATAAAAAAAATAAAATAAGATAAAACAAATAAAATGTTGGCGTGTTGAAACACACCAACATTTGATGTATTGATTTGATTTATTTTTTTATTTTTTTATTTTTCTACTTGCTTATCTACAAACAACAACTTGGCCTTCAGAAACAAAAGGAAGTGGATACGGAAAGCCACAAGCTTATTCGCCTGAAGAAAGTCAACTTCAGACTCGAAACACGTGTAGCGTCACAAATACCATTATGGAAACTTAACGTATTCTAACATGTATAATAACAACAATAAAAAACATTCACTTTAAACAAAACGTTCACGGCTTCTCACATTTTCTTATTCTATATCAATTTCTCTCGTTGGAACAACCTATTTCTTTTTCTAATATATATATATATATATATATATATATATATATATATATATAAGAAAAATTAAGACAGACACGTTATTTCATGGTGAATCGGAGGTATAAGCCTATTTCAGGCGAACTATCGTCAGCTTCCGTCTTTATTTAACAAAGGATTTTACACGAATCCATATGCATATATGCTTAGAGATCTCTTAGAGAGTTATCCTACCACTGTATGTACAGGATACTCCTTTGGATTCTTCTATATCCACACTGCATGCTGATATGTACATATATATATGTATCCCCTTTCGTTATATATATATATAATATATATATGCTTGTATTATATATATATATATATATCATGCAGTGTGGGTATAGAAGAATCCAAAAGAGTATCCTGTACATATATATATATATATATATATATATATATATATATATATATATATATATATATATATTGTGTACATATGTAAGCAAATAAATAGATGTGAAAGGAAAGCTGACAAAATCTCCCTATGTGTGAGTGACTGTAAATATGTACGTGCATGCGCTGGGCAGATGCTCTAAAGAAAACCATCTTCCCCTCTAAAAAGCTTACAAGTTCTCGTCCTGATTTATGTTAGTTACTGTAACGACAAATCGCTAAATCCCCGATTTTTAAGGAAAGCAAGACTCGGTTTATCTGTAAGGCTCACCTGCGCACAATGACGTGCGTCTTGCTCAAAACGTGAAGTCTTATCAGACAATCACGCTCAGTAACATATTCTTCCCTTTTTTATTTTATTTATATTATATTTTTAATTTTTTTTTTTTTTTTTTTCCAAGAATTTTACCACCCGGCCATCTTTTGAAACAAAGAGTCCATTCGATTGGTGAATTTTGTTTTTAATTTTCTTCATACATTTTTCCGATTTCCGTATCCAAGATTTATTTGTATTTTGTTGTTTTTTCTTTTTTGTTCTTTTTTTTCGAAAAAGGTTATTTATTTGTGCATTTGTTCATTTATTCATTTTTATTGCCTTAAATATTGCCAGTCCTTAGAAAATCAAATATAATTGTAAATTATATTTTCTACTTGGTTCTTTGTTTTTTAGCCAATATAATTTCACGAATGCATAATTATTTAGCCAATATAATTTCACGAATGCATAATTATTTAGCCAATATAATTTCACTAATGCATAATTATTTAGCCAATATAATTTCACTAATGCATAATTTCAGTCAATATAATTTCACTTAATGCATACCCTTAGCCAATAGAATTTCACTAATGAATAATTATTTAGCCAATATAATTTCACTAATGCATAATTTCTTTAGCCAATATAATTTCACGAATGCATAATTATTTAGCCAATATAATTTCACTAATGCATAATTATTTAGCCAATATAATTTCACTAATGCATAATTATTTAGCCAATATAATTTCACTAATGCATAATTATTTCGCCAATATAATTTCACCACGTATACCTTTAGCCAACATAATTTCACTAATGCATAATTCTTTAGCCAATACAATTTCACTAATAAACAATTATTTAGCCAATATAATTTCACTAATGAATAATTCTTTAGCCAATATAATTTCACTAATGAATAATTATTTAGCCAATATAATTTCACTAATGCATAATTCTTTAGCCAATATAATTTCACGAATGCATAATTATTTAGCCAACATAATTTCATTAATGCATAATTCTTAGCCAATACAATTTCACTAATGCATAATTCTTTAGCCAATATAATTTCACTAATGCATAATTATTTAGCCAATATAATTTCACTAATGCATAATTATTTAGCCAATATAATTTCACTAATGCATAATTCTTTAGCCAATATAATTTCACTAATGCATAATTCTTTAGCTAATATAATTTCACTAATGTATAATTATTTAGCCAATATAATTTCACTAATGCATAATTCTTTAGCCAATATAATTTCACTAATGCATAATTATTTAGCCAATATAATTTCACTAATGCATAATTATTTAGCCAATATAATTTCACTAATGCATAATTATTTAGCCAATATAATTCTCACTAATGAATAATTATTTAGCCAATATAATTTCATTAATGCATAATTCTTTAGCCAATATAATTTCACTAATGCATAATTATTTAGCCAATATAATTTCACTAATGCATAATTATTTAGCCAATATAATTTCACTAATGCATAATTATTTAGCCAATATAATTTCACTAATGCATAATTATTTAGCCAATATAATTAATGAATGCATAATTATTTAGCCAATATAATTTCACTAATGCATAATTCTTTAGCCAATATAATTTCACTAATGCATAATTCTTTAGCCAATATAATTTCACAAATGTATAATTATTTAGCCAATATAATTTCACTAATGCATAATTATTTAGCCAATATAATTTCACGAATGCATAATTATTTAGCCAATATAATTTCACTAATGCATAATTCTTTAGCCAATATAATTTCAATTAATGCATAATTCTTTAGCCAATATAATTTCACTAATGCATAATCTTTAGCCAATATAATTTCACTAATGTATAATTATTTCGCCAATATAATTTCACTAATGCATAATTATTTAGCCAATATAATTTCACTAATGCATAATTGTTTAGCCAATATAATTTCACTAATGCATAATTCTTTAGCCAATATAATTTCACTAATGCATAATTCTTTAGCCAATAGAATTCCTCACTAATGAATAATTATTTAGCCAATATAATTTCACTAATGCATAATTCTTTAGCCAATATAATTTCACGAATGCATAATTATTTAGCCAATATAATTTCACGAATGCATAATTATTTAGCCAATATAATTTCACTAATGCATAATTATTTAGCCAATATAATTTTTACCAATGCATAATTATTTCCTTGCCAATATAATTTCACTAATGCATAATTCTTTAGCCAATATAATTTCACTGCATAATTCTTTAGCCAATACAATTTCACTAATGAATAATTATTTAGCCAATATAATTTCACTAATGAATAATTATTTAGCCAATATAATTTCACTAATGAATAATTATTTAGCCAATATAATTAATGAATAATAATTCTTTAGCCAATATAATTTCAATGAATGCATAATTATTTAGCCAATATAATTTCATTAATGCATAATTCTTTAGCCAATATAATTTCACTAATGCATAATTCTTTTTTAGCCAATATAATTTCACTAATGCATAATTATTTAGCCAATATAATTTCAATTAATGCATAATTATTTAGCCAATATAATTTCACTAATGCATAATTCTTTAGCCAATATAATTTCACCAATGCATAATTCTTTAGCCAATATAATTTCACTAATGTATAATTATTTAGCCAATATAATTTCACTAATGCATAATTCTTAGCCAATATAATTTCACTAATGCATAATTATTTAGCCAATATAATTTCACTAATGCATAATTATTTAGCCAATATAATTTCACTAATGCATAATTATTTAGCCAATATAATTTCACTAATGAATAATTATTTAAATAATATAATTTCATTAATGCATAATTCTTTAGCCAATATAATTTCACTAATGCATAATTATTTAGCCAATATAATTTCACTAATGCATAATTATTTAGCCAATATAATTTCACTAATGCATAATTATTTAGCCAATATAATTTCACTAATGCATAATTATTTAGCCAATATAATTTCACGAATGCATAATTATTTAGCCAATATAATTTCAATTAATGCATAATTCTTAGCCAATATAATTAAATTAATGCATAATTCTTTAGCCAATATAATTTCACAAATGCATAATTATTTAGCCAATATAATTTCACTAATGCATAATTATTTAGCCAATATAATTTCACGAATGCATAATTATTTAGCCAATATAATTTCACTCAATGCATAATTCTTCTTTAGCCAATATAATTTCACTAATGCATAATTCTTTAGCCAATATAATTTCAATTAATGCATAATTCTTAGCCAATATAATTTCACTACACGCAATAATTATTTCGCCAATATAATTTCACTAATGCATAATTATTTAGCCAATATAATTTCACTAATGCATAATTATTTAGCCAATATAATTTCACGAATGCATAATTATTTAGCCAATATAATTTCACTAATGCATAATTCTTTCGCCAATATAATTTCACTAATGCATAATTCTTTAGCCAATATAATTTCACTAATGCATAATTATTTAGCCAATATAATTTCACTAATGCATAATTATTTAGCCAATATAATTTCACTAATGCATAATTCTTTAGCCAATATAATTTCACTAATGCATAATTATTTAGCCAATATAATTTCACTAATGCATAATTATTTAGCCAATATAATTTCACTAATGCATAATTATTAACCAATATAATTTCACTAATGCATAATTCTTTAGCCAATATAATTTCACGAATGCATAATTATTTAGCCAATATAATTTCACTAATGCATAATTCTTTAGCCAATATAATTTCACTAATGCATAATTATTTAGCCAATATAATTTCACTAATGCATAATTCTTTAGCCAATATAATTTCACTAATGCATAATTCTTTAGTCAATATAATTTCACTAATGCATAATTATTTAGCCAATATAATTTCACTAATGCATAATTATTTAGCCAATATAATTTCACTAATGCATAATTATTTAGCCAATATAATTTCACTAATGCATAATTCTTTAGCCAATATAATTTCACTAATGCATATTTCTTTAGTCAATATAATTTCACTAATGCATAATTCTTTAGCCAATATAATTTCACTAATGCATAATTCTTTAGCCAATATAATTTCACTAATGCATAATTCTTTAGCCAATATAATTTCACTAATGCATAATTCTTTAGCCAATATAATTTCACTAATGCATAATTATTTAGCCAATATAATTTCACGAATGCATAATTATTTAGCCAATATAATTTCACTAATGCATAATTATTAACCAATATAATTTCACTAATGCATAATTCTTTAGCCAATATAATTTCACGAATGCATAATTATTTAGCCAATATAATTTCACTAATGCATAATTCTTTAGCCAATATAATTTCACTAATGCATAATTATTTAGCCAATATAATTTCACTAATGCATAATTCTTTAGCCAATATAATTTCACTAATGCATAATTAGTTAGCCAATATAATTTCACGAATGCATAATTATTTAGCCAATATAATTTCACTAATGCATAATTCTTTAGCCAATATAATTTCACTAATGCATAATTCTTTAGCCAATATAATTTCACTAATGCATAATTCTTTAGCCAATATAATTTCACTAATGCATAATTATTTAGCCAATATAATTTCACGAATGCATAATTATTTAGCCAATATAATTTCACTAATGCATAATTCTTTAGCCAATATAATTTCACTAATGCATAATTCTTTAGCCAATATAATTTCACTAATGCATAATTCTTTAGCCAATATAATTTCACTAATGCACAATTATTTAGCCAAATAATTTCACTAATGCATAATTATTTAGCCAATATAATTTCACTAATGCATAATTATTTAGCCAATATAATTTCACGAATGCATAATTATTTAGCCAATATAATTTCACTAATGCATAATTCTTTAGCCAATGTAATTTCACTAATGCATAATTCTTTAGCCAATATAATTTCACTAATGCATAATTATTTAGCCAATATAATTTCACTAATGCATAATTATTTAGCCAATATAATTTCACTAATGCATAATTCTTTAGCCAATATAATTTCACTAATGCATAATTATTTAGCCAATATAATTTCACTAATGCATAATTATTTAGCCAATATAATTTCACTAATGCATAATTATTAACCAATATAATTTCACTAATGCATAATTCTTTAGCCAATATAATTTCACGAATGCATAATTATTTAGCCAATATAATTTCACTAATGCATAATTCTTTAGCCAATATAATTTCACTAATGCATAATTATTTAGCCAATATAATTTCACTAATGCATAATTCTTTAGCCAATATAATTTCACTAATGCATAATTCTTTAGTCAATATAATTTTCGCTAATGCATAATTATTTAGCCAATATAATTTCACTAATGCATAATTATTTAGCCAATATAATTTCACTAATGCATAATTATTTAGCCAATATAATTTCAACAATGCATAATTATTTAGCCAATATAATTTCACTAATGCATATTTCTTTAGTCAATATAATTTCACTAATGCATAATTCTTTAGCCAATATAATTTCACTAATGCATAATTCTTTAGCCAATATAATTTCACTAATGCATAATTATTTAGCCAATATAATTTCACTAATGCATAATTCTTTAGCCAATATAATTTCACTAATGCATAATTATTTAGCCAATATAATTTCACGAATGCATAATTATTTAGCCAATATAATTTCACTAATGCATAATTCTTTAGCCAATATAATTTCACTAATGCATAATTATTTAGCCAATATAATTTCACTAATGAATAATTATTTACAGCCAATATAATTTCACTAATGCATAATTCTTTAGCCAATATAATTTCACTAATGCATAATTATTTAGCCAATATAATTTCACGAATGCATAATTATTTATCCAATATAATTTCACTAATGCATAATTCTTTAGCCAATATAATTTCACTAATGCATAATTATTTAGCCAATATAATTTCACTAATGAATAATTATTTAGCCAATATAATTTCACTAATGCATAATTCTTTAGCCAATATAATTTCACTAATGCATAATTATTTAGCCAATATAATTTCACGAATGCATAATTATTTAGCCAATATAATTTCACTAATGCATAATTCTTTAGCCAATATAATTTCACTAATGCATAATTATTTAGCCAATATAATTTCACTAATGAATAATTATTTAGCCAATATAATTTCACTAATGCATAATTATTTAGCCAATATAATTTCACTAATGCATAATTATTTAGCCAATATAATTTCACGAATGCATAATTATTTAGCCAATATAATTTCACTAATGCATAATTCTTTAGCCAATATAATTTCACTAATGTAATTATTTAGCCAATATAATTCACTAATGAATAATTATTTAGCCAATATAATTTCACTAATGCATAATTCTTTAGCCAATATAATTTCACTAATGCATAATTATTTAGCCAATATAATTTCACGAATGCATAATTATTTAGCCAATATAATTTCACTAATGCATAATTCTTTAGCCAATATAATTTCACTAATGCATAATTATTTGTAATATAATTTCACTAATGAATAATTATTTAGCCAATATAATTTCACTAATGCATAATTATTTAGCCAATATAATTTCACTAATAAGATAATTATTTAGCCAATATAATTTCACTAATGAATAATTATTTAGCCAATATAATTTCACTAATGAATAATTATTTAGCCAATATAATTTCACTAATGCATAATTATTTAGCCAATATAATTTCACTAATGAATAATTATTTAGCCAATATAATTTCACTAATGCATAATTATTTAGCCAATATAATTCACTAATGAATAATTATTTAGCCAATATAATTTCACTAATGAATAATTATTTAGCCAATATAATTTCACTAATGCATAATTATTTAGCCAATATAATTTCACTAATGCATAATTATTTAGCCAATATAATTTCACTAATGAATAATTATTTAGCCAATATAATTTCACTAATGCATAATTATTTAGCCAATATAATTTCACTAATGAATAATTATTTAGCCAATATAATTTCACTAATGAATAATTATTTAGCCAATATAATTTCACTAATGCATAATTATTTAGCCAATATAATTTCACTAATGCATAATTATTTAGCCAATATAATTTCACTAATGAATAATTATTTAGCCAATATAATTTCACTAATGAATAATTATTTAGCCAATATAATTTCACTAATGAATAATTATTTAGCCAATATAATTTCACTAATGCATAATTATTTAGCCAATATAATTTCACTAATGAATAATTATTTAGCCAATATAATTTCACTAATGCATAATTATTGTAATATAATTTCACTAATGCATAATTATTTAGCCAATATAATTTCACTAATGAATAATTATTTAGCCAATATAATTTCACTAATGCATAATTATTTAGCCAATATAATTTCACTAATGAATAATTATTTAGCCAATATAATTTCACTAATGAATAATTATTTAGCCAATATAATTTCACTAATGCATAATAATTATTTAGCCAATATAATTTCACTAATGCATAATTATTTAGCCAATATAATTTCACTAATGAATAATTATTTAGCCAATATAATTTCACTAATGCATAATTATTTAGCCAATATAATTTCACTAATGAATAATTATTTAGCCAATATAATTTCACTAATGAATAATTATTTAGCCAATATAATTTCACTAATGCATAATTATTTAGCCAATATAATTTCACTAATGCATAATTATTTAGCCAATATAATTTCACTAATGAATAATTATTTAGCCAATATAATTTCACTAATGAATAATTATTTAGCCAATATAATTTCACTAATGAATAATTATTTAGCCAATATAATTTCGCTAATGCATAATTATTTAGCCAATATAATTTCACTAATGAATAATTATTTAGCCAATATAATTTCACTATTATATTATTTAGCCAATATAATTGCACTAATGCATAATTATTTAGCCAATATAATTTCACTAATGAATAATTATTTAGCCAATATAATTTCACTAATGCATAATTATTTAGCCAATATAATTTCACTAATGAATAATTATTTAGCCAATATAATTTCACTAATGCATAATTATTTAGCCAATATAATTTCACTAATGCATAATTATTTAGCCAATATAATTTCACTAATGCATAATTATTTAGCCAATATAATTTCACTAATGAATAATTATTTAGCCAATATAATTTCACTAATGCATAATTATTTAGCCAATATAATTTCACTAATGCATAATTATTTAGCCAATATAATTTCACTAATGAATAATTATTTAGCCAATATAATTTCACTAATGCATAATTATTTAGCCAATATAATTTCACTAATGAATAATTATTTAGCCAATATAATTTCACTAATGCATAATTATTTAGCCAATATAATTTCACTAATGAATAATTATTTAGCCAATATAATTTCACTAATGAATAATTATTTAGCCAATATAATTTCACTAATGAATAATTATTTAGCCAATATAATTTCACTAATGCATAATTATTTAGCCAATATAATTTCACTAATGCATAATTATTTAGCCAATATAATTTCACTAATGAATAATTATTTAGCCAATATAATTTCACTAATGCATAATTATTTTAGCCAATATAATTTCACTAATGAATAATTATTTAGCCAATATAATTTCACTAATGCATAATTATTTAGCCAATATAATTTCACTAATGAATAATTATTTAGCCAATATAATTTCACTAATGAATAATTATTTAGCCAATATAATTTCACTAATGAATAATTATTTAGCCAATATAATTTCACTAATGAATAATTATTTAGCCAATATAATTTCACTAATGCATAATTCTTTAGCCAATATAATTTCACTAATGCATAATTCTTTAGCCAATATAATTTCACTAATGCATAATTATTTAGCCAATATAATTTCACTAATGCATAATTCTTTAGCCAATATAATTTCACTAATGCATAATTATTTAGCCAATATAATTTCACGAATGCATAATTATTTAGCCAATATAATTTCACTAATGCATAATTCTTTAGCCAATATAATTTCACTAATGCATAATTATTTAGCCAATATAATTTCACTAATGAATAATTATTTAGCCAATATAATTTCACTAATGCATAATTCTTTAGCCAATATAATTTCACTAATGCATAATTATTTAGCCAATATAATTTCACGAATGCATAATTATTTAGCCAATATAATTTCACTAATGCATAATTCTTTGCTTCAATATAATTTCACTAATGCATAATTATTTAGCCAATATAATTTCACTAATGAATAATTATTTAGCCAATATAATTTCACTAATGCATAATTCTTTAGCCAATATAATTTCACTAATGCATAATTATTTAGCCAATATAATTTCACGAATGCATAATTATTTGTAATATAATTTCACTAATGCATAATTCTTTGTAATATAATTTCACTAATGCATAATTATTTAGTAATGTATTTCACTAATGAATAATTATTTAGCCAATATAATTTCACTAATGCATAATTATTTAGCCAATATAATTTCACTAATGCATAATTATTTAGCCAATATAATTTCACGAATGCATAATTATTTTAGCCAATATAATTTCACTAATGCATAATTCTTTAGCCAATATAATTTCACTAATGCATAATTATTTAGCCAATATAATAATTTCACTAATGAATAATTATTTAGCCAATATAATTTCACTAATGCATAATTCTTTAGCCAATATAATTTCACTAATGCATAATTATTTAGCCAATATAATTTCACGAATGCATAATTATTTAGCCAATATAATTTCACTAATGCATAATTCTTTAGCCAATATAATTCACTAATGCATAATTATTTAGCCAATATAATTTCACTAATGAATAATTATTTAGCCAATATAATTTCACTAATGCATAATTATTTAGCCAATATAATTTCACTAATGAATAATTATTTAGCCAATATAATTTCACTAATGAATAATTATTTAGCCAATATAATTTCACTAATGAATAATTATTTAGCCAATATAATTTCACTAATGCATAATTATTTAGCCAATATAATTTCACTAATGAATAATTATTTAGCCAATATAATTTCACTAATGCATAATTATTTAGCCAATATAATTTCACTAATGAATAATTATTTAGCCAATATAATTTCACTAATGAATAATTATTTAACAATATTAATTTCACTAATGAATAATTATTTAGCCAATATAATTTCACTAATGAATAATTATTTAGCCAATATAATTTCACTAATGCATAATTATTTAGCCAATATAATTTCACTAATGCATAATTATTTAGCCAATATAATTTCACTAATGAATAATTATTTAGCCAATATAATTTCACTAATGAATAATTATTTAGCCAATATAATTTCACTAATGAATAATTATTTAGCCAATATAATTTCACTAATGCATAATTATTTAGCCAATATAATTTCACTAATGAATAATTATTTAGCCAATATAATTTCACTAATGCATAATTATTTAGCCAATATAATTTCACTAATGCATAATTATTTAGCCAATATAATTTCACTAATGAATAATTATTTAGCCAATATAATTTCACTAATGCATAATTATTTAGCCAATATAATTTCACTAATGAATAATTATTTAGCCAATATAATTTCACTAATGAATAATTATTTAGCCAATATAATTTCACTAATGCATAATTATTTAGCCAATATAATTTCACTAATGCATAATTATTTAGCCAATATAATTTCACTAATGAATAATTATTTAGCCAATATAATTTCACTAATGCATAATTATTTAGCCAATATAATTTCACTATTAGATAATTATTTAGCCAATATAATTTCACTAATGAATAATTATTTAGCCAATATAATTTCACTAATGCATAATTATTTAGCCAATATAATTTCACTAATGCATAATTATTTAGCCAATATAATTTCACTAATGAATAATTATTTAGCCAATATAATTTCACTAATGAATAATTATTTATCAATATAATTTCACTAATGAATAATTATTTAGCCAATATAATTTCACTAATGTAATTATTTAGCCAATATAATTTCACTAATGAATAATTATTTAGCCAATATAATTTCACTAATGCATAATTATTAGCCAATATAATTTCACTAATGCATAATTATTTAGTAATATAATTTACTAATGAATAATTATTTAGCCAATATAATTTCACTAATGCATAATTATTTAGCCAATATAATTTCACTAATGAATAATTATTTTATTAATACTCAATTTCACTAATGCATAATTATTTAGCCAATATAATTTCACTAATGCATAATTATTTAGCCAATATAATTTCACTAATGCACGCCAATTATTTGGCCAATATAATTTCACTAATGAATAATTATTTAGCCAATATAATTTCACTAATGCATAATTATTTAGCCAATATAATTTCACTAATGCATAATTATTTAGCCAATATAATTTCACTAATGAATAATTATTTAGCCAATATAATTTCACTAATGCATAATTATTTAGCCAATATAATTTCACTAATGAATAATTATTGCTTAATATAATTTTCACCTATTTATAATTATTTAGCCAATATAATTTCACTAATGAATTATTTAGCCAATATAATTTCACTAATGAATAATTATTTAGCCAATATAATTTCACTAATGAATAATTATTTAGCCAACATAATTTCACTAATGCATAATTATTTAGCCAATATAATTTCACTAATGCATAATTATTTAGCCAATATAATTTCACTAATGCATGCAATAATAGAATTCATTACAAATAAATTATTAGTTTCGTAAACTATCGCAAAGCAAATGTCGAATAACATTTTTATTTAACGTCAAAGCAACCTTTACACGGACGCTTGCTTTCTTCAAATGTTTCCTCTCCAAATGCATAAGTATTCGAAACACTGCATTTGTCATTGTTAATCTGAAGAATTTTCAAAGAATCGATCCTGATTTAGCAGTTGTCTAAAATGAGAATTAAATATCTAGCATTGATTTATTCATTGATACGTCTCGATAGATGCTCGTTGATACTTTGCTAACGGTAATTAATAAACTTCAGGAATCTTTTGGGCAATAGCTGAACTAATTTACTTAGTCAATCATCATGCATATATATATATATATATATATATATATGTGTGTGTGTGTGTGTGTGTGTGTGAATATTTATTAGTAATTATTACTTTAGAACATATACAAACTACTACAAAATTGTACATTTTGTTTCGACATCGAAAGAACAATGTCTCATCAGGTAGTTAGTCATGACGGTAAACCGGTTTGTACATGTTCTAAAGTAATAATTAATAATAAATATTCATGAGTGTATTTTTTTATAGAACACTGTTTTAAATTAATGTTTTGAACGTTGCAATTAGTTTCTTCGTTCCTTATATATTTGTATATATATATATATATAGTCATCCGCAGACAGATCTGTTCCGCTGTATCACAGCTCATCATTACGGTTAGACATCCGATTGCTTTTAACTCAGGTTTGAAACCCGACCGAATTGGCGTCAGTCGGCGATTCTACCTCTGAGCTATGGGCGCTCGGCAGAAGGGGGCAGACTTTTAGCGCATGATGTATCATAGGCCAATATATATATATATATATATATATATATATATATATATACCTTAACGGATCCCACTTCGATCTCATTTAAACAAACACGGAAATCTACCAAAGCCTATCCGGAATATACTTGTTGACAACGCAAATATAGCATCATCCACATACAAAAAAAATGACTAAATATAATGGAAGCTTTATTGATAAAAAAAACAACACTCAAATATACCAACTACCAACACACTAACAACATGCTTACCGTGTTTGGTACATAGCACATAAACACTACTCTACAACATACTCCACGTACATTCTGTTACACGTAAAATAACATTCCTCCTTGAAAATGGCTAAAAGTATAGCCGAAAGCGATCGAATAAACAACACATTGGACAATCTTTATATAATTTTTGTCCTCAAAAAAAATAAATCGTAAGATCACATGAAAAATTACATAAAAACTTAACCATCTCACCTTGTCTGTCATTTTTAATAAACAAGTAATAATTAATAACTTCTATGAGATTTCAGTTTGCCACTGAGGACACACACAAGTCTTCATTTCGTAGAGCTTACGGCTACATTGCGTCTAATGTACCGGTTCTCTCTCGATCACCGAAGTTAAGCAACGTTGAGCCTGGTCAATACTTAGATGGGTGACCGCTTGCGAATACCAGGTGCTGTAAGCGTTTAGTGACGGATGTGCGTTGTGGTGCAGTGGATATTGGCTCGGAAAGAGAAATCGGTGAACTGAGTTCGAATTCCAGTTGAATACCATGCATTCACTTAAGCACTGGTACCTTTGGGAAAGGTATTAATCCGTCCCTTCCCTCCAGTTATGGGTTAAATAACAGGATAGGACTTAAGGACCCTGCCCTTAAAAACAAATATCAATGAATCTTGATACTCGAAAAAGAAAAAAGTATTACTAGACACAAAACTTATATAAAAACAACAATAATTTGTTGAAAGAAAAAGGTATTACCAGCAATAAATAAATACAAATTTAGTTGGCAATAAATATATATATACCGCCAAGTCGGTACCTGTCACATTACTGATTCTCTTTTGGAGCCTGTCAAGAACACTGAGATGAACAGCGGGGGCGCCTGACAATATATGACAGCAGTATTCCATGCACGGACGGATGGTTGACATGTATATGTTGATATGCCATAAAACAAAACAGCCAACCAACTAATCATTTCGTAGAGAAAATTCTGCCTGATCTTCTGTGTGTCTCAAGTTCCTCTAACTCGTGCCATACTTGCTCTGCAAATTTTACCTTTTTAGTATCAGGATGATCTCAGGAATTAAAAAATGGCCTACATCTGGTGCTTGAATCTCCAGCATTTAGATTTATGCCCGGATAAAAAGGGAAAAAATTCAAATTTTAAAATAACTAAAAAAAAAAACATTAATTTGAAAAGTTGTTAAATTATATTTAATTTAAAAGTAACAAGGAAATCTGTGAATTTAATATTTTTGTCTTAAATTCAGTTTAAAATATCTCCAAGACTTTGTGAACTGAGTAAATTTATTTCTTCAAATTTCCATGGAATCACTGTTCAATTGAAATGTTTCGTAACGTGAGGATTTTAAGTTTCGCTGAGCTTTTGATTTGAAGAACCCAACTCAATCAAAGTTCCTCAGAGTTTGTGAGTTGAAGAAGTAAATTTTCGGCATGAATTGGAATTTCGGCAAAATCGGTATTTTGGCCGGAATTGGACTTATAGCCTGCAAGAGAGTTAACGTGAGGTTTTGAAGTTCCATGGAGTCCATTAGGAAATTCAAATTTATTTCTTGAAAATTATCATTGCTGTTTTCTAAGATGGACCAGAGGTTCCTTTAGTAAACTTGTTGGTTTAAAAAAAAATTTTTCATTGTGATAAACTCAGTTCGGTCATTAAGGATAGAGATTAGAAGTGTTTGTCTATATTTCTGAGATGAGGTAGTATTTACACTATTTACATTATTTACATTATTCGGACTATTGTCCTCATCTTTGTTGCCATTTGTACAACGTTTCATAATAGATCATTCTATTTGTCTATATTTCTGAGATTAGGTAGTATTTACAGTATTTACATTATTCGGACTATTGTCCTCATCTTTGTTGCCATTTGTACAACGTTTAATAATAAATCATTCTATCTGTCTATATTTCTGAGATGAGGTAGTATTTACATTATTCGGACTATTGTCCTCATCTTTGTTGCCATTTGTACGACGTTTCATAATAGATCATTCTATTTGTGTATATTTCTGAGATTAGGTAGTATTTACAGTATTTACATTATTCGGACTATTGTCCTCATCTTTGTTGCCATTTGTACAACGTTTAATAATAAATCGTTCTATCTGTCTATATTTCTGAGATGAGGTAGTATTTACATTATTCGGACTATTGTCCTCATCTTTGTTGCCATTTGTACAACGTTTCATAATAGATCATTCTATTTGTGTATATTTCTGAGATTAGGTAGTATTTACAGTATTTACATTATTCGGACTATTGTCCTCATCTTTGTTGCCATTTGTACAACGTTTCATAATAGATCATTCTATTTGTCTATATTTCTGAGATGAGGTAGTATTTACATTATTCGGACTATTGTCCTCATCTTTGTTGCCATTTGTACAACGTTTCATAATAGATCATTCTATTTGTCTATATTTCTGAGATTAGGTAGTATTTACATTATTCGGACTATTGTCCTCATCTTTGTTGCCATTTGTACAACGTTTCATAATAGACCATTCTATTTGTGTATATTTCTGAGATTAGGTAGTATTTACAGTATTTACATTATTCGGACTATTGTCCTCATCTTTGTTGCCATTTGTACAACGTTTAATAATAGATCATTCTATTTGTTTATATTTCTGAGATGAGGTAGTATTTACAGTATTTACATTATTCGAACTATTGTCCTTATCTTTGTTGCCATTTGGACGACGTTTAATAATAGATCATTCTATTTGTGTATATTTCTGAGATGAGGTAATATTTACACTATTTACATTATTCGGACTATTGTCCTCATATTTGTTGCCATTTGTACAACGTTTCATAATAGATCATTCTATTTGTCTATATTTCTGAGATTAGGTAGTATTTACACTATTTACATTGTTTGGACTATTTTCCTTGTCTTTATTGCCATGTCTTCAAGGGCACATAACCCAGTAGATATAGATGTTGGTTAATTCTAGTGACTTGACCCAAAAAGTTGTGAGTTCAATACCAGGCGACACTTAAGTTAAAGGAAGATAACTACATGGCTACCAGAAGCGACATCGCACATGGAATGAGAATAATATAACTCAGGGTAATAAAAGGGTAATTTCGAAATTCTTGGCACCTGAAGAAGGCCTGAGCGTACAACGGCCGAAACGTCGTAATAATGGCAATAAAGATGGGGACAATAGCCCGAACAATGTAAATATTAGAATTGCGTTTCTTGCAAACAAATATATTTTCAATTGATAATAATGTTACCAAAACTAATCCATTTTTTAATTTTAGAACACCAAAAACATCCTCACGAATGTTTTAGTAAAATTGAGTCGTTGACGAGAATCAAGGTCAAATTAAAAGTTCCTTGTTTCTTTTAAATCTTCTTCGTAGTGATTTATATGGAAAACTAGTCGGCAAATACAATTTGAAACTTTTGTTAGAATAGCATAAATTATAAATTCAATATAAATTTCTATAATGGTCGCATAAACTTCTAAGTGTTTACGAATTTATACGATGTGAAGATATTTCTGAACTTGAACGTAAAAATTATAGAAGAACGAAGTGAAGTAAATATATTATGAGCAGCCTTTGAGATTTCACTCGCCCGATCGACTCAGTCGATAAAAAACTTAATTGAGCGATTGCTTTACTCGTCTGCAGTCGATTAAAAATCTTGCAATGAAACGTGTCCCTTCAAATATGGAAAAAGGAAATCTGATTCCTTTTACAACCCAAAAGTATGCCATTGAAGATTCACAAGTTACTTAGAATGACCTACAATGACATTATTGAACTCTTTGGTTTTATGTATGGCGCTTGATTTACGTCGAAATGTGTGGTTAAACAAAAGACAGTGACATCCCGCAATCATCAAAGCAAGATCTGACAAATGGAATTTAGATTGACAAGCTACTGTCTCGCTTTTATCGTCTCGCTCAGTGTAAATATTCGTTTAATTAACGCTTCCAGAGTGGAGCCAAAATGTCACTGTCGCCCAGATTAAAGACGCTCACAGATCTTTAGAAACGCATTTGGTCAAATATTATTCTTGACTCAACGTCTATATTTCCTCCCCGCTTACGAAAAGTAAAAATGAACATTTGAAAGAAGGAAAAAAATGAATACTTCTTTCAACCACGCACCGAAAAACAAATTATACAAGTAATTTTTTTATAGAATTATTTTTCATCTCTGAGATGGAGGTTGTAGTCAAACAGAAGAAACAAACTATGAATTTAGGTACCATCACTCAATTGACAAAAAAAAACAGCATATCAAGATGTTAAAAGGTCTCAAACCTAATAAAAACAAAGTTTTATCAATAAAATGTTTATGCTATTATTAAGAGGAAAGATCAAATTTTGTTGTTATTATTTTTTAATTTTTCAAATCCTTTCTAACACATTCGAAATTTTAATTAAAATTTCATTTTTTGTTTTTGGTCAGCAATTCACGCTATGTTTACGCAAGGCGACTATTAAGAAAATAGAGTCGGTCGAGTAAAATGATTTTGGGGCGAGTAAATTTTCTCTCGCTCTCGACCGCCGGTCGAGTGATTTCTTTTTCAAATCTCAAAGGCTGGTTATGAGACTAAAGTCGAGAATAGAATTTAAGGAAATAAAAGGATTTTCGTTACGATGAATTTCGTGTTTGTATATTACATTTATTTAAATTCATTTTTTTTTCTTGCATAGATAGAAGGAGTTTGAAGTTAATCCTCTCCCATGTGTGTAGATAGGATTAACTTGTGAATATACCCATTACCACATCTAAGTTTCTTTATTTTTTATGCACAAGCCTTTTTCCTATCTTTAAGCTTCTGAACGACATACGTATATACATACACATATATGTGTTTGTTTCTATTTAGAATTTTTTTTTTTTTTTTACTTTCTACTGCGCCAATATTCACCTAAATGTGTGTTTGAATAAATATATCAGATGTGAGCAAATATGGTATGTGTACACATACACATGTGTTCATTGCATATATCTAAGCGTTTTCATGACATTATACGATCGGGAATCTAAACTTAGGATGTGGTTTCCGGCTTTCTCTTTTCCAATCTTTGCACTTTTCCTAATTTATTTTTTTTCAATTGGAGTAGATAGACTGAACTATCGCCCGGTTCACACTCCACCCACGTCTATTGAACAGGTGTAGAGGCTCATCCCTTGTTCCCTGTTTAGGATGTGGTTTCCGGTTTTGTCTTTTCCAATCTTTTCACTCTTACGTAGCCCTCTGCACACCAGTGGCCTTACCGCCTTGCCCGGGGTGATATGATGAAAAAAAAAAACAAAAAAAAATTATTTATAAATGGAACTTTGTCTGTGTGTGTGTGTGTGTGTGTGTGTGTGTGTGTGTGTGTGTGTGTGTCCGTTACCTATAGACTCCAAAACGGCTGAACCGATTTTCTTGAAAATTTACACAGTTGTACTATAAACGTCTGCGAGTGTTCTTAGCTAGGGTTTGCGTCGAGGCAACCCCGATAAATATCGAAAATCGATAATCAAAAAAATCGGGTTATAGAAGGAGTGGTCCGATTTTAATCAAATTTGATATACTCATAGACAAAGACATAAGAAACGATATTCAGAACTTTTAAGATTGCAGTTCTTACAATATTACAGAAAATCGATAATATATATATATATATATATATATATATATATATATATATATATAATCGTATCACCCCGAGCAAGGCGATAATGCCACTGATGTGCAGGGGGCTACGTAATAGTGAAAAGATCAGAAAAGAGAAAGCCGGAAACCATATTCTAAACAGCGAACAAGGGATGAGCTTCTTAACCTGTTCAATAGACATGGGTGGAGTGTGAACCGGGCGATAGATAAATCTATCTACTCCAATTCAGCCTTTTTATTTTAGTTTTTACTTCGGGTTTGGCTCTAAGTAGGTATAATTGTAGTTCTTAGTCTCAGCCATAATACCATTTACTCAGAGGACTTATTTAGCCTTCAAAATTCAGTTTACGATGAAAAACATTATTTGATATCGATACCAGGAAATCAAAATTTGACTTACATCCATTGATTTTTCTTTCAGTCTACGGTTTCGCTTTAACTGGAAACAACTATTGCTTTTTAGTCTTTTGTGCCAACGTCCACAGAATCTGAGATCCAGGACCACGGATTAGTTTTAAAGCTTTCATTACGCCCGAGTAACGCCGGTCTATACTGCTAGTATATATATATATATATATATATATATATATATATATATATATATATATATTAGGTTCGAATGGTAAATTGTCGCAATTATTTTATTATTTCACATATTTTTTAGGCTGTGTCTGAGCTCCAGGATCATGGATTATTTTTAAAGCTTTCATTACACACGAGCAACGCCGGGCTATACTGCTAGTATATATATATATATATATATATATATATATATATATATATAATATAAAAGAGAGGATTCTCTTTTCAGTTTAACGTAATAATATTCAGTTTTTTTCATGTCTTCTCTTGCACTACTTATAATGCATTTTGCAAAATCGCTTCTAGTTTTATTCTTTTCATGTTTTAACTGTTTTCCGTCTGCATTTAACCAACTTATTCAGTGTGGATTATTCTTTTAACATTGATTATTTCCATAAAGATCATTCAGACAATATGAAAAGCTTACAAGCATGCTTGAAGACATATTAAGTCACTTAGGAGTGAATACGAAGCTTATAACATTTTTTTCACTTCCCTTATTGCTTCCTTATCTCCTGAAGACACTTTTCTTGATATATGTTTGCCGCCTTATCTTCTGTTTACTAAGTTCGCATTTGATCCCGATCCTTGTATGCAAATTTCGGCTCAGATTTTCTATTAAACGAACCAATGGTCAATGAAGAATAAGTTATTGTCATTGCGATCTTCACAAAGTTGACAGATTTTTATCATTACCTTTTTTATTGTAATTGAGAATTCTTCAAGAATTTTTTTTTTTTCTGTAATTCGTCGATTGTCGGAAGTTTATCAGTTAGCGAATTCGGCTGGATAATTTTGTTTTGCTTTCCTAAATCAAAGGACGGTGGCTTGACGGCATTATGAAATTAAATATTACTCGGTTTAATGCCTCTATAATTAGTATCTTGAACTCTCACTAAAGGTTTTTCTTGACTTTCAAAAGTAAACAACTTATCACGTCTTCCATTTTCGAACTTTCATTTCTTTCCATCTTATTGCAACGTCTTATAAATCAGCAATATGATGATTATTAAATCACCTGAAGGAAATTACTAAACAATATATATATATATATATATATATATATATATATATATATATATATATATATATACAGTATTGTGCGAAAGTTTTAGGACAAGAATTATTTTATCTTTTATGAGGCATATTGACAAAAAATAAACAATTTAATAAAAGCAAATTTATTTGATTTACTCAACAAATGCTTGAACAAGAAAAAATACTTGTTACAAAATAAATTTGATATTTAGTATAATAGCCTTTTGCTTTAAAATAATAAAATAATTGCGACAATTTACCAATCGCATCTAGAGTATATATACATATATATATATAGTACTGTGCAAAAGTATTAGGACAAGAACTATTTTATCTTTTATGAGGCATATTGACAGAAAATAAACAATATAATTAAAGTAATTTTATTTGATTTACTCAACAAATGCTTTAACAAGAAAAAAATACTTGTTATAAAATGAATTTAATATTTACTATAATATCCTTTTGCTTTGATGACAGCCTTCAATCTGTCAGGCATTGACATCACAAGCTTCTTCAATATATCTAATGGTATCTCCTGCCAAGCAGCTTGTATTTATTCCCAAATAAGAAAAAAGTCAGTCATATCCAAGGATAATAGAATCATGAGTAGTTTCAAAATAACTTGCTTAATAGAAAATAGGAAAAATTAAATATAACTTCTTTTTAATACATTTCTTTTACACCTAGTTTTAAATAATCAATATTTGTTAGCAATTTAATTGGCTTTTCACCCTGTATTTGAATTTCAGTGAAGTTTTTAGGAAAATCACCCTGTCCTAATCCTTTTGCACACTACCGGTAATGTGCAAAAGTGTTAGGACAGAGGTGATTTTAAACTTTATTTTGATGCCTCATAAAAGATAAAATAGTTCTTGTTCTAATACTTTTGCACAATACTGTACATATATATAATCATATAATCATGAATTAAAGGTACATTGCGACACGGAAATTTCTATGTTTCGAGATGAAATCTCGTTATCAGGCAATGTTTGATGTTGGTTGTGAAAATGATTTACATTTAAATACAAAAAACCATCGGTTTGCTATTTATGTATGTGGGAAGATGTAAAATTTATGTGTGTGTTCCTTTTAACTAATCAGAATAAAAATTCAATTTGAAATTTGACCAGTAGTTTCTAGGGACTACATACTTACATTTTTCTTTATTTTTTCCCTTTTCCTTTTTTTTTTTCCTTTTTTCTCCCTATTTTTAATCTAATTTTATTTTTATTTTCATTTTTATTGTTTCGCACGATATCGTATTACCTTTGATGTATCTATTCTAGTAACAAAAATCTCCTTTCTGCTGCCTCCATATTTTGATCTCTTCTTATAGAAAACAGGAAAGAGATGAAGAAAGAAAGAAAATTTTTATATTTTTATTCAAACTTAAAGGGGCTTTTGTATAAATTTACTCTTCTTATCAATACGTATTTAATTCTAATTTTTTCAAAACCTTTACTTTATAAATAACATTTTTATTTTTTATTCTAATTTACTTCCTGCTATTATTATCACATCTTTCTAATATCTATTTAGTTATTATAAAAAATTTTATATACCAATTTACTTATTTTATTTTAATATCTCGTCCTTCCCATCCACGCAACCCTCATCCTCGGTATCCTTGGTATCCTTACCCGTCTATCAAACTCCTTCTGAATTTTTTGTTCTTTTTTATCCATATTCTAAGGTTAACATTTTGCAATGTCTACATATGACATTTATTTCATTACGTTTATTAATAGATTTTTATTCTTAAGTGATTTAATAATATATAATTTTTCGTATAGACACAGCGAGCATGGGTTGTTTAAAGACTTACATGTTTTAGCTTCTTTGAGAAATTTCCACTTTAATGTGGGTGTTTTGTTTTTGTTTTGTTTTTTTGGAGGGGGTGTTTTTTGTTTCCTTTAGATACCAATGACATTTCGATAGGGATGTTCTATTTCTGTACTTAATAACTTCCAAATTACAAAATCAATTGTGAACATAATTTCAGTGAATATGAACGTCCAACAAAGAACAGCCATTACCGATTCATTAAATTACGGACTGCGTTTACTTGTCAGATAATTCAAATGCTAAATCCTCCAGGTTCGCTTTTTTATTGATTTACATTTCAATTTTTTACGGAATTTCAGTTTTTTGCAGGTAATTTAATGCCGAATTCAGTTGTTTTGAGATACAACATTTAGTCAAACAATTTTGATTTGCACGAGTCAAAAAAGATAGACATGTTTGTCAGAAAGGTTAACAATGACACGCTGAACAGATGGACCCCTTTTGGATGGGTTTACACCGTTGCACAGTGATGTATTCAGTGTATATATGACACAAGATTTAATCTTAGAGAATGTTTGCCTATCTATAATTAACCCACCAATTTTACAAAATTTGTCTATCTGGAATCAAAATTGCTGACTTGTGTTTCCATATAAAAAATTTAAATCTAAACATATTTATAAATGGGACTCTGTGTGTGTGTGTGTGTGTGTGTGTGTGTGTGTGTGTGTGTGTGTGTGTGTGTGTGTCCCCGTTACCTATAGACTCCGAAACGGCTGAACCGATTTTCTTGAAAACTTACACAGTTGTACTATAAGCGTCTGCGATTGTTTTTAGCTAGGTTTTGTGTCGAGGTACCCCGATAAATATCGAAAATCGATAATCGAAAAAAATCGAGTTATAGAAAGAGTGGTCCGATTTTAATCAAATTTGATATACTCATAGACAAAGACATAAGAAACGATATTCAGAAGTTTCAAGGATGCAGTTCTTACAATAGTGCAGAAAATCGATTATATATATATAAGGCAAGATGTTTGTGTGTGTGTCTGTTTATCTGTCTGTATGTCTTTATACAAATCCACAATTTTTATCCGATTCTCATCAAACTTCACACAATATTCTTTAGGCTGAGTCTGAGCTCCAGGACCATGGATTAATTTTAAAGCTTTCATTACACCCGAGCAACACCGGGATATACTGCTAGTATCTTATATGTAGAATTTAGATAGATAGATAGATAGATAGATAGATAGATAGATAGATAGATAGATCATTTTTGCTTTCAGGAAGAGACAACTGAAGTTCCTGGGACATGCAATGAGGAAAGAGAGCCTGGAGAACCTGATACTGACTGGACAGATAGAAGGAAGGAGAGACAGAGGAAGGCAGCGGATAACATATTTGCAGGGACTGATCAGGTGGATGACGGAGCGGGGGTTGCCAGGAGCAACAGGAGCAAACATACTAGGAGCCACAAGGGATAGGGAGACGTGGAGAGCCATGATCGCCTACGTCCTGAAGGGATAGGGCACATAGAAGAAGAAGAAGTCGTTCAAGAACCCACCAGAAGACTTTGCCAGTGTTAATCTACATTAGTATCGTTGAAATGAAAACTTCGATTGTTTTCTTCTTTATGTTTTCTTTTTGTTGTTGTTGTTGTTGTTGTTGTTGTTGTTTGTCTTTGTAATTTTGAGTCTTCTATACCATCTTATTTTCATCTCCTTTTCTTTCGTTGTTTTAAATTTTCTCTTAATGCTTACATTAGCTCGTGTACACGTGTATATATAAATATAGATAATACGTAGAAATGTTAAACCAATAAATAATGATAATCAAATTAAGCAAATCATATATAATTTTTAAAAAAATGTAAAACAATTGACCTCATAGTCTCTAATAATCCTACAACAACACAACTAAATCCTCTACAGAAAAACAATGCAGTGTATCAATTTACATGCCCGTTCAGAGATTGTATCTCTGGTACTAATAATAAACCCACTACATATATTGGTTTTACGACAAGCACGCTCTCCCGTAGACTTACCTGCCACCTATTTGATCATGGTTCAATTAAACAACATTTCTTAGAAAAATATAGCCATGTAGATTTTAGTCGATAAGGCAATAATACACACACAGAGTAAAAAGAACCTTCAGATATTGGAGGCCATTTCCATCAAATCAAAACAACCCACACTTAATAAAATCACATTTCAATCTGGTCATAACACATTACATTGCATTTAGACAGATGGTTCTGTTAAAATTTCGGTTTCTCACGCGATCTGACGTCATAGAATCACGTTACAAATTTACGGCCAGCGTCTGCTATGCAGTGACTGTTATCGTCGCATAGAAATGCTTTATATCAACACAAAATAATATGATCTTTGATGGTGGATGTCTTTATGTTAACGTCCCTGTAAGCTCTCTAAAGATGGCTCATGTGAGCCGAAAGCTTAAAACCAGCAAAACAAAAAAATATCCAAATGTTGGACAATATTTGTCTTTATTTTCACCTGAAATTAAGGCCAAAATACGATGTTTCGAACGGCTCATGATTAAATAACATAACAGACATTCATTGTCTGTTATATTTAACAATATATGTTTAGAAAAAAAAATATATATATATATGCATACGAGAACGTTTGCATAAATTACTTGCACATTAATTTATTTTTAATCCTCAATATCACATTTTAATGGGAATCTTTTCTTGCATGGGAAACAGAACGGAAAATTTGGCTTGATGTTTTTTCCAAGAAAGTAAATATTAGCAAAGAATATTTACAAATATAAAAATGTAAAACTAAGTAAAAAAAATTAATAAATGGAAGATTCGAATAGCAATCAGCATGCCCCTCTCCAAAAGTATTCAGCCAAAGAAGATTACCTTAGAGGATTAACTCTACTCACATCCCCTACCAAAGATGGCGTCACCAAATCATTCATACTTTAATATTCGTTCAAAAACCCACCTCCAACTTTTGGTATCATTGAAATAAAAATATCCCTTTGTTTGTTTGTTTTTATTTTTTAATACTTGTATTTTTTTTTTATTTTGCATATATTTTGTGATGTTTGTTTTTGTTCTTTTCATTCTTGTGCGTTGTGGTGTAGTGAATATCGGCTTGGAACGAAAAATCGGGGAGCCGAGTTCGAATTCTAGTTGAATTCCTTGCATTCATTTACACGCAAATATCCTTGGGAAATGTATTAAACTCTCGCTCCCCTCCAGTTATGGGTTAAATAACAGGACAGATTGGGTTCTATAGCCTTGGTTGGCAACCAGTCTACCGCAGAAAGTAATGGCAACCTACTGCGGTATAATCTTCTGCCCAGTCAGTCATGTCTCTTTCGAGACATTATTGTCCAAGCGTGTAGTACGTTTGGCATTTAACTGACTACACTGGTGTCGAGATCTCATCAATTTAGTGTTGAGCTGTAAGTTCTATGCTGACTGTTTCTTTTCTCTCTTGTAGAACACCCATAATTTCCAGTTAATTTTAATTTGCCAAAGTTGAAATGCAATATTACTCGCTACCTCCCGCTTACTCTTTTCTCTTTCTGCTCATAATTATTGTTTTTGTTACTAATTCTTCCATACTCTGTAACCCCTTGTAACTCATTACTTCCATGTCTGGAGTGATAGAGAAAGAAAGAAAGATATTGATTATTTCAAATAAAACTCTTCAATATGGCAGTGAATGCTGGGCAATACCATCCAAGATGAAGGAAAAAAACCTGAAGCAATGAAAGTGTGGTTCTACAGAAGGATTCTGCGAATATCATGGATTGAGTATGAGAACAATGATGAGGTTTTGGAAAGGATGGAAATGAAAAGGAAATTGATACTGAGCATCAGGAAGATACAGCTGAAGTTCCTGGGACATGCAATGAGGAAGGAGGGCTTGGAGAACATGCCAGATAGAGGGAAAAGGAGACAGGAGAAAGCAGCGGATAAAATATTTGAAGGACCTGATCAAGTGGATGACAGAACGAGAGCTGTGTGGTGTAACAGGAGAAAGCGTGCTAATAGCCACCAGGGATAGGGATACATGGAAAACACCGTGATCGTCTACGTCCTCAAAGGACAGGGCACATAGAAGAAGAAGAAGAAGAAGAAGAAGAAGAAGAAGAAGAAGAAGAAGAAGAAGAAGAAATTTATTTAGGTGACTTGTTTTAAAAATCAAGATTCAACAATATTTTTCTGAACGTAGCAATTCATAATTTTTGCGATAATAAAAAACAAATTAGTTTTATGATCAACTAGCAGTATAGCCCGGCGTTGCTCTGGTGTAATGAAAGCTTTAAAACTAATCCATGGTCCTGGACCTCAAACTCTTTGGACGTTGGCACAAAAGACTAAAAAGCAATAGTTGTTTCCAGTTAAAGCGAAACCGTAGACTGAAAGAAAAATGAATGGATGTAAGTCAAATTTTGATTTCCTGGTATCGATATCAAATGAGTTTTTTTTGTTGTAAACTGAATTTTGAAGCTAAATAAGTCCTCTGAGTAAATGGTATCATGGCTGAGACTAAAAACTACAATTATACCTACGTAGAGCCAAACCAGAAGCAAAAACTAAAATAAAACGGCTGAAAAACTGATTTTGATCAGACCCGGTAGGATATCGGGGTATCGATTTCCAATATCGGAGTCAAATAAGTCATCCAAGGATAGAACTGCAACCTTGAAACTTCTGAATATCGTTTCTTATGTCTTTGTCTATTAGTGTATCAAATTTGATTAAAATCGGATCACTCTTTCTATAACCCGATTTTTTCGATTATCGATTTTCGATATTTATCGGGAGTACCTCGACACAAAACCTAGCTAAGAACACTCGCAGACGCTTATAGTGCAACTGCGTAAAATTTCAAGAAAATCGGTTCAGCCGTTTCGGAGTCTATAGGTAACGGACACACACACACACACACACAGACAAAGTTCCATTTATAAATAAGTTTAGATTTAGATAGAAGCATAGTTTCTCTCGCGGAAAACACAAACTTAAACAAGACAAACTAGTTAATAAAATTCGAAATTATAAACTTTGCTCCAGCCTAAAAATATTGTAAATAATGACAAACTGTTAAGTTATAAGCTTCATCGACACACTTTATTTCGGGAAGCCATTCACCTTCGCAATCTTTCTAAATAACTTTATTATCAATCAATTGCATCAATATTCACTTGAGCAGCGTTTGACATATAGAGCTTTCATCTTTATGTTGGCTTTCATTTTTGTTTAACCAAATCCCGAATGTCTTTTGTAAGTCTTCCATTTATTACAATAGTTGTTTGAATGGACAGTGAAAGAGAGTCACCGTCCTTATGAAAAATTAATGCGGTCTCACCTTTTCTCACCTTTGCTTACTTATATATAAAGCTCAGACAACAGTGCACGCGAATGTTTCTACTTTCACTTTCCCTTTTGAAAGCACGAACACGCTACCAAAGGGACAATATATCGCATGTACTTGTACATTTTATTTCCTCATTCTCCCTTCCTGGATAACAGTACTTTTGAGAACCACTTACAAATAACAGCAATAAACAGTACGGGCTCTTCTTTCACTTTCTTTTGTCCTACGTTCTTTTGTTTCCACGATGTAATTAACTGTCCAAGTCATCTACAACTCTAGACAATAAAACCCGTTAGCCTCTTCCCAGTCATATTTGTGTGGCCAGATTTAATCGAAGACTATGTTTACCCAATCTATAATTAACCCACCAATTTTCCCAAATTCTTTTACGGAACATACTGCTTACTTGATTATATTACAAGACTTTAGATTGAAAATAAGAGATAAATAGTTTTCTTTGTATCCAGGCGGTTTCTCGACTTATTCTTCTTGACACTTTTTCTTTTTCTCAAGATGAACTGTAATATAATAACCAATAATAGACTCCTGAAACCAGAATAGTAGAGCTTTTCATATTTTTTTTTAATTTAGGCCTCTTTGGCAACATCGTTTTAAAAAAAGGAAATGGAACTTACAGGATTAAACAAAAAGGTAAAACAGAAAGAGAGAAATGTCCTTTGATTCGTGATGACATTTTAGCCGTCTCGCCCAATGTTCTTATCCAATTGAAGCTTCTCTGATTATAGACACAATTCTATTTGATTGTAACAAATATAGTCCGTTCGAAAAATAATGTTGCCAGATTTCGAAGATTTAGTGTACAGTGATAACCATTAAATCGTTTTTTGTTTCTATCTAGTCTGTATATCTTCGTGTATATATATATATCTTCTACATGCAGAAGAGATTATATCGTCGCAAATAAATTGAACAGTAACTCCCACAAGTCAATTTGGTAAAACATATTTTAAAGTTCCGTGTTTTTTTTTTTGTTTTTTTTTACCTTTGGTGCAGTGGATATTGGCTCGGAACGAGAAATCGAGGAGTCGAGTTCGAATTCCAGTTGAATTCATTGCATTCACTTACGCGCAAATACCCTTGGGAAAGGTATTAATCCGTCTCTTCCTTCCAGTTATGGGTTAAAAAACAGGATAGATTGAGTTCTATAGCCTTGGCTGGCAACCAGTCTACCGCAGAAAGCAATGGCAACCTACTGCGGGATAATCTTCTGCCCAGTCAGTCATGTCTCTTTCGAGATATGATCGCCCAAGCGTGTTTCACGTATGGCATTTAACTGACTGACTACTGCAAAACTAATCAAAATTATCTGGACATCAACTCGTGTTATAGCACATAATCTTTACTATTTACAAATGAAGAATATAAAAACTGAGTTTTGTTTTAGTCGGTTTAATTTATAAACATCAAACTCGTTCAATAAAAAGCCGCAAGTTACCCAACCTTTTAAATATTTCCCGGGATTCTTTTACGAGGATTAACAAGAATAAATATATTTAGTGCAAATCTATACATCCTTAATTAACTTAAATGAAACGAATCATTTTCCATGATCACGTCTACGTCGTCTCTTGACGTTGTTTTTCTCTTCCGACCTCATTTTCTTTTACGTTTTGGACTGATGACCCAGTTTGTTTGACCCAGTTTGTTTTTTCGCCTTGATGACACGACTGACAGTTTAAATGCTGACATCAACAATATCCACGATCACTTTGTAAGGCTTGCCAGTGTGTTCGTGCAGCACTACAGTTTTCGTAAGATTATTTGGAGTAACGTCTCTCGCAGACAATGACCGTAGGACAGTTAATCGACAGTCGAGACAATAGTGTCTGTGCGTAATAAAAACCCGATGCAATCACGGATAACGCAATATTTTTCAAGACAAAACAAATTTCATCATACACTCTGAAAATAGATTCATATTAGTGCACACCACTGCAAATGGCCTAATGTGAGGAAAAAGTAGAAATCGATTACACCCTGTCACTTTAATGGGTCTAAAACTGACCGTATTCTGAAAGAAAGGAAACTAAAGCAGTTCATTCAATTAATTTGCACAAGGGTATATATATATAAAACTTTTATCCAAAAGAAAAAGCAGGAAGGTAAATCCCAAAGACCCGATCCTAATTAATATTAATTACATTAATATTAAAACTGATCAAGGTGGAGGGCTCAATGTAATTAATATTTAAATTACAGAGCCAATTATAAAATAAAATAAATTTCGATGTTCAAATTAGTTGTATGGCCATTTCTACATGAAATTCCTAAGAGAAATTTCACGCATCATCGGCAAGTACTTTATTCCAAAATAAACCGAGATATTTTACCGTCGGAAGTTCAAAAAAAATATACATCACAGAAAAATTAAAGGGGTGGGATTAATAAGAAAGTAAACAGATAACAATGTCTATTTTTAGATATTTGGAAATGTAATTTTTCTGTGATGCATATTTTTTTAACTTCTGCCGATAATATATCTCGGTTTATTTTGAAATAAAGAAGTTGCCGATGATGCGTGAAATTTATTTTAGGGACTTCATGTAGAAATGTCCATACAACTGATTTGAACATCGAAATTTATTTCATTATATATATATATGAATAGAATAAGTAGAGAATAAGTATGAAAAAGTGTCTTTAATCTATTTGTCACTTTAACAAGCTTCTTCAGAGATTTATTAAAGACGAAAGATTTAAAAACTCATACTGTCTCTTCGATTTTAAAAACATTCATCTTTAAAAAATCTCTGGAGAAGCTTGTTAAAATGAAACATGTTAGAACAAAGACACTTTTTTCCTGTTTATTCTTTACTTGTTCTGTTCACCTTGTCGGATTCCGATTCATATATTCTACTCATATATATATATATATATATATATATATATATATATATATTCAACTCATACATATATAAATATATATATATATATATTCAACTCATACATATATATATTCAACTCATGCATATATATATATATATATACATATATATATATATATATATATATTCAACTCATACATATATATATATATTATTTTACCTAGGACGAATAAATTCTCATTAATTACGTGCAAGTAAAAATAATTTAAATATCTTGATTAATATGAACTATTGTACCTTTTTTATTTTGTAAAACAGTCATTTGCTATAGTTTAATAAAAATAGTTTGAAGTTATTGCAGTTCATAATTTTGATATTTTGAAAACTAAACTAAATTAAATTTAATGGCTCGGAATGAGAGATCGGGGAGCTGATTTCGAATTCCACTTGAGTTCGTTGTATTCAATTACGCACAAATATCCTTGTAAAAGGTATTAATCAGTCTCTTTCCTTCAGCTATGGGTTAAATAACAGGACAGCTTGAGTTCTATAGCCTTGGCTGTCAACCAGTCTACGCAGACGGTAATAGCAACCTACTTCGGGAAAACGTTTTGTTCAGTCATGTCTCTTTCGAAACATGACTTTTTATTACAAATGGCACTTAACTGACTGGTTGAAGGGTGATGCAGATACAACTCCTCCAGTAATCTAACTGTTTTATATATAACGTGATGTTCAGATCATCTTTAAATTCTTAGATATTTTACTAATATAATTCAAAGGACAATTTTTAATTCTATTTTTATTCAGTGTTTTTTATAAGTTTTTATTTATTAACTCCGTGGGTATTTTTACATAATTCTAATAAATTTGATATTAAGACTTGATTAATTCTGCTCAGTTATACTCGTTGTGGAGTTGGCAGGTATATTTTGTGCCCAGTTTTGTCAAGGTTATTCATTTTTTTTTTTGTGGATTTTGTAAGCTTTTCTCGTCACGTGATAAAACAATTAGGATACGAGAGGAGTTTAAAAGTACTTTTAATATATCTTTCTTCATTATTTACAGTGTAAGCGCCCTTAAGTAGATAAAAATAAATAATAAACTTTTCCTTACACCTAATGGTGTGTAGGGCAGCGTTTTTGCTGTTTCCGTAACAAACCGTTTTTTATGGGGAAGAGTTGTTAGCCCTGCGCCCAACCCCCAAACCTGGAGGAAGGTGATTTTCTAAGCATAGCTTAGACGTAACACACGATCGAAAGTAGGGGGTACTCAGTGAGGATCGAACTCACTACTCACTTATAATGATTCTAGCGAGATGATCTTGCTAACCATTACACCACGCCGAGGTTCCCCCTTAAGTAGAAGCCTATATTTATTCCGGATTTTATTTTAACTTTATGATGTGATTAGAAGTTTATGCGATTGAAGCCGTAGGTTAATGTTTATTAATTCGGCCTTGTGTCATACATAACTGAACTCCTTACAGCTTACAAGTTTTATCCAGAATTATCATCAGAATTATCAGAAGGTTTTCATCAGAATGGTTGTGATCGGTTGGAATGTGTAATTGTGTAGAAAATAAAAATATTCATTTCGTATGTTAAAATAGAAATTTATTAAAAGGAAAGAATAACAAGAATAGGTAGCAGCTAATGTTCAATGAGAAAGTTAAGGGTATCAAGTGTTATAGAAATGTTTGTAGTAGTAATTTGTTAGAAAGAGTCCATGCGTACATATGTATGCATGTATGAGTGTTTGTTTGGTAGGAATGTTTTTGCATGGAGAAGAAGTAGTAAAAGGAATCAGCACACGAGAAAGAAGAGAAAAGAGAACGATGTGCGACGCGACCTTACGTCCGGGTCGCAGTAGAAGTTTCTCCCGTTATATTTTAGTATGTGTGTCTCACTCTCGCTGCTCCAATCTCTGAATGATGCTGGTCGAAGTCATTTATATATCCTTTAGATTTTTCGCACTAGATCGCGAAGTCCTTTTTGCTCTTACAAATCGCTTCCATTGGTTAGAAAACCAATTTAACATCTACTCGCGAAATCCGGTTTAAGCACGAGGTCAATCCTTTTTTTTCTAGGCGGGAAAACCAGGATTTCACACGTTGTGAATTTTTGTAAAAGTAACGAAGAAAGTTGATTTTAATTCTTAATTTCCTATCCCACAAGATCATTTTGTTAGCAAATCTTCGATCGTCGTTTAATTCTGGTTCATTCAATGCAGATTAACATAAATTCAAGAAGGGATAATGTTCGATTCTATTCCTTAAGTCAAGTGTATATTCAATATTGTTTAGTTTATTCACACGACCAGGCAATACTGTCTTTCTAAGATATATTAATACAGCGTGGGATAATTAATCAAATTTATAAGAATAAAAACAAAATTGGTAAAAAGTCGAAAATTCAAAGGTTAGGTATATCGGACGTCAAAATTTTAATTTAATGTTGTATCTTTCTTTTTGTATATTGGTTTGATATCATCAATAAAACCCTTATCTCTCTGAATACGTTCTTTTCAAAAGGAAACGCTTCACACTAGAGGTTCATCTATTCGCTATTCGCATATTTTGCCAACTTTTAAACGCCTTAGACCTTAATGGTCATCTAAACTTATTTATAAACGGAACTCTGTGTGTGTGTGTGTGTGTGTGTGTGTGTGTCCATTACCTATAGAATCCGAAACGGCTGAACCAACCTTCTTGAAAATTAGCACAGTTGTACTATAAACGTCTGCGAGTGTTCTTAGCTAGGTTTTGTGTCGTGGTACCCCCGATAAATATCGAAAATCGATAATCGAAAAAATCGGGTTATAGAAGGAGTGGTCCGATTTTAATTAAATTTGATACACTCATAGACAAAGACATAAGAAACGATATTCAGAAGTTTCAAGGTTGCAGTTCTTATAATATTGCAGAAAATTTGATATCGATACCAGGAAATCAAAATTTGACTTACATCCATTCATTTTTCTTTCAGTTTATGGTTTCGCTTTAACTGGAAATAACTATTGCTTTTTAGTCTTTCGTGCCAACGTCCAAAGAGTCTGAGCTCCAGGATCATGGATTAGTTTTAAAGCTTTCATTACACCCGAGCAACGCCGGGCTATACTGCTAGTTATCTAGAAATTCATTTGATAAATATTCCTTCTAACAAAGTTTGCAGAAGGTTCTTGAAAAGCACGTTATTAATAGAGTAAAATATACGCTATAGAAAACTTATTTTTTTCTGACAAAAATCAAATTTTGTCCTGTTTTAAATCTATATATATAAAAGGCAATCTGTGAGTCTGTGTGTTGCTGTTCCTTATGCACGCCTGCATTTTTAAGCTACGCCATTCAAATTTTCTAGGGACACATATCTACAGTGAAGCCAGGTCTACACATACTTTTTGAGTTTAAGTTCATCAATTTTCCCTTTTGCACTTTTTGGCCAATGGTGCAGATTGTTTACATTTGCTCCGTAAAACATCCAAGATCTAAGATGGTTGCTGAATTACGTCACAGAAATCAAATCACACGTGTCAAACGCGACTAAAATATTTTTTTATTAAAAAACAAAAATGAGCCTTTATATTTAATTTTTATTCCGACTGTTTATTTCCGTAAAACATCTAAGATTTAAGATGGTTGCTGAATTACGTCACAAAAATCAAATCACACGTGTCAAACGCGACTAAAATATTTTTATTAAAAAGAAATGAGCCTTTATATTTAATTATTATTTCGACGTTTTAACAAAAAAATGTGAATATTTTGCCCCGTAATTTTGAAACAAAAGAAATATTTAAAAATGTAGGCATGCATAAGGAACAGTCACAGACAGACTCACAGATTGCCTTTTTATATATATAGATTATATTTTAAGTGTCTGCAGCGAATTTAAACGTATTTGTTTCATCCGCTGAAGAAATTAAAATGTTCTGAGTTGCACGGACAACGCCGGGCTACGATGCTAGTCTTTAAATAAGTGCGGGAAAAAGAAATATAACAGTCATGCATTTTGTGACAGTCTGTTTTATGCTTGAATTAATTGGCATTGTGTTCAGAACAAACTGACTGACCTACGGATTATATAATCATTTTCTATATTATGCTTACAACCTATCATTATTCTATTCTGCCTTGGCATTCTATCCAGTCCCGTCCCCTTTTTTATTGTGTAATAAAAGCGTGAATATCCGGTCTTTGATGCTTTAATGAATGTTTTACGATTTTGAGCCCTCACAGACATGCCAAGAATTGTCGAGCAACCAATTATCACCATTTAGTAGATGCTAAAATATAATACCTAACGAAAGTCAGCAGCCAACACTAAAATTTATTTACTTCTTACGACAAACGACTGGATAAACTTCAGATACAATACGACGACGGTGTGTTAAAATATTCTTGACCCGAGTAAGAAGGGATTTCAGAACAAATTCTAATGTTGTAAAAGGTTTGGGGAAATGAGTGGCTTTATCATCCTCTCGTCCATCCGGACACAGGCAATCTGCATACATTGGTAACCGTGTTAAAAAAATTCGAATGAAATTTTTCAACGTGAATATAGCAAGCTCAAGTAATTTTATCAGATAAATTTCCTTTATATGATATCTTGACAAATGTCTGGGATCGAACACTGATTACAAAATGCAAGTCAATGTTAGTATTAAATTGATTGATTTATAGATTGTGTTTTTTTTTGTTTTTTTTTTCTGTTTTGTTTTTTGTTTTTTGTTTTTTGCTTTTTACGGGCTATCAACCTTTTGCTAGTTATTTAAAACAAAAAATATTTTTAGATCATAAGAAGTTTTAGAAGATAATAATGTGTTACTGATACAATTCTTAATAATTAATCCATAGCATGGAGGAGAAAAGCTGAATTCTCAACTTTCTCAAGGACCAGTCACCCACTTAAGTGCCATGCATGATACGCGCTTTGGGCGATCATGTCTCAAAAGATTTTCCCACAGTAAGTTGCCGTTACTTTCTGCGGTAGACTTGTTACCAACCAAGGCTATAGAACCCCATTTTCCTGCTATTTAACTCATAGATGGAGGAAGAAGCGAAGGATATTTGCGTCTATGTGAATGTAATTAATTCAACTAGAATTTGAACTCGGTTCTCCGATTTCTTGTTCCGAGCCGATATCCACTGCACCAAAACGCATAGCCACATAAAATAAACAATGCAATGAAACAAAAACATTATTTAGTTAGACTTTTAATTGCTTTTAAAAATATTTGCATATTAAGGATATTATATAATTACGTTGAGTGCCATACGTGATACACGCTTCAGCGAAAGAGACATGACTGACTGGGCAGATGATTATCCCGCAATAGGCTGCCATTGCTTTCTGCTATAAACTGGTTGCCAGCCAAGCCTATAGAACCCAGTCTGTCCTGTTATTTGACTCATAGCTAGAAGGAGAAGCGATGAATTATATTATTACGTAGTAATTAGTGGGGGATCAGTTTATTACTTCATAATAATAGAAAATCTATCCCCTACTATGATCACTAGAAGCCTTGATTCCAATTATTATATTCAGTCAGTCAGTTGAATGCCGTACATGATATACGCTTTGTGCGATCATGTCTCGAAAGAGACATGACTGACTGGGCAGAAGATAATCCCGCAGTAGGTTACCATTGCTTTCTGCGGTAAACTTGTTGCCAGTCAAGGCTATAGAACCCAATCTGACCTATTATTTAACCCATAACTGGAAAGAAGTGCCGGATTAATAATGTTCCTAAGGTTATTTGCGCGTAAGTGAATGCAATCAAACGCAGAAGAAAAAACGTGTGGATGACCGAAGAGATTCTCGACATGATGCAAAGGAGACAGAAAATGGTTCCAAGACATGGAATGGAATACAGAAAACTACACAAGGAAATAAGAAGCAAATGTAGACAGGCTAAAGAGAAATGGCTCAAAGACAAATGTGCTGAAGTAGAGAGATCGAGCAGGACAAATAAATCAGACATGCATAAAGAAATAAGAGAACTGACAGGACAAAAAACCTGCTCCTCAACAGGATGTATAAAATCCAAGGACGGAACGATCATATTGGAGAAAAAGGAAATACTCAAGCGATGGGAAAAATATATAAAAGATCTTTTCCACGACAAAAGAGAGCAAACGATAATACACACAGATGAAGACGGACCGGAAATATTAAAGTCCGAAGTGGAAGCTGCAATGGCCAAACTGAATAGAAACAAAACCGCTCGACCAGACGGCATTGTAATAGAGCTGCTGATAGCCCTGGAAGAATTCGGCGTAGAGAATATTACAGAAATAATAAATGAAATTTATAATGGTGGTGCAATACCAGACGATCTAAGCAAGTCGATTTTCATCGCACTGCCTAAGAAGCCAGGTGCAAACGAGTGTAAACTCCACCGAACAATCAGTTTAATGAGCCACATTTCAAAACTGATCATCCGAATCCTGATAAATAGAGCAAGACGCAGAATTAGGCCAGAGATAGAACAAGAACAGTGCGGGTTCGTCAAAGACACTGGAACAAAGAACGTCATATTTATGATTAGGATGCTCTCCGAAAAGGCAATACAAATGAAGAAGGATGTGTACCTATGTCTTATCGATGATGCGAAGGCGTTCGACAAAATACACCACAAAGAATTGATGGAGATGCTCAGCAGCTTTGATATAATTGGGAAAGACATAAGAGTAATCAAGAATCTCTACTGGCAGCAAACTGCCCTCATACGGACAGGTAATGAATTCAGCAGATATACAAAGATAGAAAGGGGTGTAAGACAAGTGTGTCTCTTTTCACCGGATCTATTCAACTTGTACAGCGAGATTTTTCTGAGGACCCTACATGTTACGCCAGGATTTGTTATCAAAGGCCAGAATTTGAACAACATAAAGTACGCAGATGATACAGTGGGGATAGCAGACACGGAAAGGAAACTACAAGACCTCCTACAGAAGGTAGCTGAAGAGTGACAAGAAAGAACTACAAATAAACTGCAAGAAAACCTAATGCATGTCATCAGCAAAAAGAGCAGCCCAAAATGCCAAATACAGGTGAGGGATACTAAAATCAAGCAGGTACAAAAATTTAAACACTTGAGAAGTGTTCGTTTTCTTTGTTTCTAACGAAATTTTCTGTTTCTTAATTCTTTGCATTTTTTTTTTTTTGAAAACACCTTCAGCTATTCCAATTTGCTTTCGAATATCAGTATCAGATTTCTGTTGTCTGTTAAAACACTTCCTATTTAGTTATTAAAGTTGCACATACTGTGCCGTTCCTCTTGTTGACGACCATACAGTCTGTCTTTTTACAACCAGGTCCGTCAGTAAGTGCCATACGTGATACACGCTTGGGCGATCATGTCTCGAAAGAAACATGACTGACTGGGCAGAAGATTATCCCGCAGTAGGTTGCCATTGCTTTCTGTGGTAGACTGGTTGCCGACCAAGCCTATAGAACCCAATCTGTCCTGCTTTTTAACCCATAACTGGAAGGAATAGACAGATTAATACCTTTCCCAAGGGTATTTGCGCGTAAGTGAATGCAATGAATTCAGCTGGAATTCGAACTTGGCTCCCCGATTTCTCGTTCCGAGCCGATATCCACTGCACCACAACGCACATGGAAAGAGTTCTAGCAGAAGACGGAAAATGCGACACAGAGATCCGAAGGCGAATTGGCATGGCGAAGTACGCATTCCAGAAGCTGAGTAGAGTATTAAGAGACAAGAAAATATCTCTAGAAACAAAGAAGAGAGAACTGGATTGCTATGTGATGTCTTTTTAGTATGGTAATAAATGCTGGGCATTATCATCAAAGATGAAGGAAAAACTTGAAGCAGTTGAAATGTGGTTCAACAGGAGGATGCTGTGGATATCATGGATTGAGCATGTGAGCAATGATAAGGTTTTGGAAAGGATGAAAACGAAAAGGAAATTAATACTGGACATCAGGAAGAGACAGCTAATGTTCCTGGGGCATTCAATGAGGAACGACGGCTTGGAGAACCCAGGTAGAGGGAAGGAGAGACAGGGGAAAACAGTGAGTAACGTACTTGACTGGCCTGTGTAGGTGAATGGCAGAGCGGGGCTGCGTGGTGTAACAGGAGAAAGCTTGCTAAGAACCACCAGGGATAAGGAGACGTGGAAAGCCACGATCGCCTACGTCGTGAAAGAACAAGGCAGTTAGAAGAAGAAGATCATGTCTTTAACCCATAACTGGAAAGAAGTGCCGGATTAATAATGTTCCTAAGGTTATTTGTGCGTTAGTGAATGCAATCAAACGCAGAAGAAAAAACGTGTGGATGACCGAAGAGATTCTCGACATGATGCAAAGGAGACAGAAAATGGTTCCAAGACATGGAATGGAATACAGAAAACTACACAAGGAAATAAGAAGCAAATGTAGACAGGCTAAAGAGAAATGGCTCAAAGACAAATGTGCTGAAGTAGAGAGATTGTGCAGGACAAATAAAGCAGACATGCATAAAGAAATAAGAGAACTGACAGGACATCATGTCTTTTCTGGCGATCATGTCTTTTCGATCCATGATTGACAAGGCAGAAGATTTTCCCCCTAGTTGGTTGCTAACCAAAGCTATAAAACCCAATATGTACTACTATCCGTCCACAGTTGGAGGTTAAAGAGATAATGAAACGAATTCAGTTAGTATTCGAACTCGGCTCTCCGATTGATCATTCCGAGTCCATATCCATTACGCCACAACGCATATGCTTATTATTACTGCTGCTATTTTCATCATTATTTCTGTTGGTATAGCATCATTATTGTTTTTCTTAATGATAATTGGTAGATTAAAGGTCATTAGTAGATTAGAAATCAAGTGTCATTAGTCTGTAAAACATTTAGTCAACTGCAGCGGTATCAATTTGCATAAGGTATCCCACAAAAATAACTTGGGTTTTGTGACTGGTCAGTCGGTTAAGTGTCATACATGATACACGCTTTGGGCCATCATGTCTCGAAAAAAAACCTGACTGACTGGGCAGAAGATTATCCCGCAGTAGGTTGCCATTACTTTCTGCGGTAGACTGGTTGACAGCCAAGGACACAGAACCCAATCTGTCCTGTTATTTGACTCATAATTAGAGGGAGAAGCGATGTATTATCTAATTAGCTAATTAGTGGGGGGGTCAGTTTATTACTTCATAACAATAGAAAATTGATCCCTCACTTTATGACCAGTAGAAACCTCAATCATGATTCCAACTATTATATTCAGTCAGTTAAGTTTCATACGTGATACACGCCTTGGGCGATCATGTCTCGAAAACGACATGACGTACTGGGCAGATGATTATCCTGCAGTAGGTTACCTTTTCTTTTAGCGGTAGACTGGTTGCCGACCAATGCTATAGCACTCAATCTATTATTGTTTAACCTATATCTGGAGGAAATAGACGGATTAATACCTTTCCCAATCGCATTTGTGCGCAAGTGAATGTAATGGATTCAACTGGAATTCGAACTCGGCTCCCTGATTTGTCGTTCCGACTCGATATCCACTGCACCACAACGCACATCCGGCAACCGGTACTCCAGCAATTAATGGAACTACTTAATTCTTAGTTTCTGCTAATATTGTTTTACTCTCTCTCTCTCTCTCTCTCTCTCTCTCTCTCTCTCTATCTATCTATCTATCTATCTGTCTCGCTCTCTCTCTATCTATCTATCTCTCTCTCTCTTAATTTCTAACAATGTCAGGTCTTTAGACTCGTATTGAATCATTATTTTCATTCTTTTCCTCCATCACCCCACCCGCCAACTCCCACCATCATCAACTCCATCTTCATCATCATCATTATTACTACTTTTCTGTTTTATGACGCCATCTCCGTCTCAGGATGAGGGCAGTTGAAAGTTTGTGGCATCGCCTGCCGTAAATTCACACGGCCATGACAGGCCGACATTACATGCAGACACATTCGAGACACGAAGGAGTCCTGAAGGTCATAAAAAGGTTTGCAGTAGAGAAATGACTGCGAACATCATTGCTTCTGCTCTTCCTTCAAATCCGCCTTCACTTACTCCACTCACCGCTTCGTCATTCTTCTCTCATCTCTTCATTCTTTTATTGTTTTTTAATGCCCTTGGTTCTTTGTTTGTTTTTCATTCTTTGTTTGCTTTTTATATTTTTCAAATAAACTTTCTTCCTTTTTCTCTTTTATACAGTTTATCTTTCTCTATTTCCTTTCATCGCTGCCTCAATATTTTAATATCTTTATTTCATTCTTTCTCGCTTCTTCTTCTTCTTCTTCTTCGTCTTCTTCTTCTTCTTCTTCTTCTTCTTCTTCTTCTTCTTCTTCTTCTTATACACTAACTTTCTACTTCAATACACTAACTTACACACGTTTTATTTGCACTCTCCATGTTCGTACGACTCTACTTTCATCTTTTTAACTCTTCTTACAGTCGTTTGCGTGCAGTCAACTTCGTCATCTTCATATGATCCCTGCTATTTATTCGCTGAAAACGGTAATAAAATATCAGCCAATGGAAGACTTGTTCCTACATTTACAGATGCGAAACAATTGTATTACTTGAACATCGACGATATCACAAATATCTGTTAGAGCGGAGGAATTGGGTATTTAAATCAGAATTTTATTTTTTTTGGTAAATTTTCGTTTTAAATCCCGTCGCTTTTCCCCTTCAAGTTTATCCAAAATAGCTTTATCTCTGTGAAAATGTAGATGCTGAACTCAAATCAGCTGTTAGTTATTGAAGAAACTTACCTTTTTTTATCTAAATGTCCATAAAAAAAACTATATCTTGCACTTTTTCTCTCCCGTAACTCTCACGAAGTCATGTAATTAACTGCAGAATGACGGACTGCGCATGTTATCGAATTTTGGCAGATTTTTTTGTCGATTTTTCTTCATTTACTGATACTTCCGGCGATGTACTTCCGGGAATTAAAGTAATGCGCTATTGTATTTCTACGCTTATTGCTCTCAAAACAGGAAGTACATCGCCGGAAGTTTCAGAAAAGGACGAAATTCGACCAAAATTGCTGCCTGCGTAGAACGTCATTCTGCAGTTAATTACATGACTTCGTGAGAGTTACGAAAGAGAAAAAGTGTGAGATATAGTTCGTTTATTTTATGGACTTTCAAAGCGAAAAAGTTTCTTCAATAACTAATTGTTGATTTGAGTTCAGCATATACATTTGCACAGAAATAATGCTATTTTGGATAAATTTGAAGGGGGAAAAGCCGTCGGTACCTAAAACGAAAATTTACCATTTTTTTTTAGATGAACGTTTAAAAATAAAAATTATATTCAAATTTTCGGTTTCTTTAATGTGTACCAATCTTTTGTCGAATTGCATTTACTTAATTCTATCAGAATTCTTTTTTTCTCATTTTTTTTTATCTAATAAATAATTCGATAATTAATGATGTTTGCTTAAAGGTTCGTTTGACATTTGATCTACATAAAAGTTTGTATAAATTTACTGCTACAGATTAGAGATAATATTGATCACTCTTAAAAATTAATTTCGATTAAGCATAAGAATAACTACTGTACCTCATGAGCACCAATTGGCTTTATTTCCACCTCATACTCACAAATTACAGAGTAACTCCGATTTTTAATAGTCATCCAAAAATGTGACTATCTTCTCATGATGATTTCATCTAAAACAAATAAAGTAAAGATTAATAAATTGGAAACGTAAAATTTAGATATCAATCTTTATTTTTCTAAGATAGGCTGAATATAAAAGATTTGAGAAACTCATATTTACAGATGATTACGTACATCTATATATATAAATATTCGATAGTTTATATATATATATATGTGTGTGTGTGTGTGCGCGCGCGCGCTCGTGCGTGCTTGTACGTGTTTTAAATTTTTATATTTAAAAGCCCTGCATGCTAAATCTTTATCTTTATTTTTTCATTAAATGTGTATTGAGCTCTTATTAATATAATTGTTTACTAGTCGAATTTGACTCTGGCAAATAACCGCGTATATATATATATATATATATATATATATATATATATATATATGTGTGTGTGTGTGTGTGTGTGTGTGTGTGTGTGTGTGTGTGTGTGTGTGTGTGAAAAATAAGACAAACACGTTATTTCATGGTAAATCGGAAGTGTAGGCCTATTTCAGGCGAACCATCGTCAGCTTCCGTCTTTATTGTGCAGAAGATTTTCTGTACAATAAAGACGGAGGCTGGCGATGGTTCGCCTAAAATAAGCCTATATTTCCGCTTAACCATGGAATAATGTGACTGTCTTATTTTTTATATATATTTGCTCTATATGTATTTATATACATATATATTTTGAGCACTCCTAGAGAGTTATCCTACCACTTTATGTACAGGATACGCCTTTGGATTCTTCTATATCTACACCGCAAGTTTATATATATATATATATATATATATATATATATATATATATACCTATTAGGTTCATACAACCATGGATGAAAACGCCATAATTCGTTTTAATTTTTAAAGTTGCGAGTTCAAAAATTCCCTGCCACGTGAGCGTTCAAAAAAAACACCGTTACGTGAGCGTTCTTAAAAAGAAAAACGGTAAACGGTAAAATCAGTTATTAAAAATCGCCTGAAGACACCACTCATGGCAGAAACCTAGGTTGCGGAAATAACACGTTTCCAAATTATATATATATATATATATATATATATATATATAATTTGGAAACGTGTTATTTCCGCAACCTAGGTTTCAACTTTTCGGTATCTTCAGCCAATTTATAAAAACTGGATTTCCAACTCTTTCAAACATACAACAGGGATTTTTACGAACGCGCGTCTGTCTGTAATTTTTAAGCAACTGAAAATTTTCAAAATTAGGGAGGAGTTACTGAAGGATCTTAAAGACTTTCATCCAGGTTTTTATGATTCTAGGAGGTATATTCCGGTGTAATTATATCTGGAAATTATTTTTGATCTTTCAATTAGTATATATATATATATATATATATGTGTGTGTGTGTGTGTGTGTGTGTGTGTGTGTGTGTGTGTGTTTTGTTTTTTTTTGGGGGGAAACAGTATTATGACCAACTTTTCTTCCTGGCACAATTTGCATACATCACCATCGTTACGTGGTTTAAATAGTGAAACTTCTCATGATGCCGGCTGCGGCGAGCCATTTCACATCTAAATGTAAAAATACGTCATATATGAATTTCCTGTTTGTAATCCAATCAGGATTCAGAAATTACTTTTCGCGCTGAATTTTTCTTAGTTAGGTTTTTCCACAATTCCCGGTGTGGGAATGCTTTTCCATCTTTTCCGCGACAAGAGAGAGCAACCAATAATACGCAAATATGAGGACGGACCGGAAATATTAAAGTCTGAAGTGGAATCTACAATAGCCAAATTGAATAGAAACAAAGCAGCGGGACCAAACGGCATAGTCATAGAGCTGCTGATAGCCCTGGAAGAATTTGGTATAGAGAAAATTACTGAAATAATAAATGAAATTTATAATAGTGGGTAATAGCAGATGACCTCAGCAAGTCTATCTTCATAGCACTACCTAAGAAGCCAGAAGCAAACGAGTGTGAACTTCACAGAACCATCAGTTTAATGAGCCATATAACAAAACTGAGAGTCCGAATTCTGATGAATAGAGCGAGAAGCAGAATCAGGCCAGAGATAGGACAAGAACAGTGCGGGTTCGTCAAAGACACTGGAACAAAGAACGCCATATTTATGATTAGGGTGCTCTCCGAAATGGCAATACAAATGAAGAAGGACAAAATACGCCACAAAGAATTGATGGAGGTGCTCGGCAGCCTGAATATATTTGGGAAAGACTTGAGTGTAATCAAGAATCTTTACTGACAGCAAACCGCTTGCATACGGACAGGTAATGAATTGAGTTGATATACAAAGATAGAAAGGGGCGTAAGACAAGGATGTGTCTTTTCACCGTATCTGTTCAACTTGTACAGCGAGAATATTTTGAGGACCCTAGAAGTTATGCCTGGATTTGTAATCGGAGGCCACAATTTAAACAACCTAAGGTACGCAGATGATACAGTGCTGATAGCAGACACAGAAAGGAAACTACAAGACCTCCTACTGAAGGTAGCTGAAGAGTGTGACAAGAAAGAACTACAAATAAACTGCAAGAAAACCTAATGCATGTCATCAGCAAAAAGAGCAGCCCACAATGCCAAATACAGGTGAGGGATAATAAAATCAAGCAGGTACAAAAATTTAAATACTTGAAGAACCTAATCAGGTGGATGACGGAACGAGGATTGCATGGTGTAAAAGGAGAAGGCATGCTCAGAGCCACCAGGGATAGGGAAACGTGGAAAGCTATGATCGCCTACGTCCTGAATGGACAGGGCACATAGAAGAAGAGAATTCGATTTTGAGGGTGTGCAATTTATTTTGTGTTTTTTAATTGGTTGATGGATTATATAGGATTTGTATCCAATACTATAAATATAGCCTTGTTTGTTTAATTTTCTAATTTCAGATCATCTTCTTTACAGACATTTCTTGTCACACCTTGTTTGTTGGTTTCTCTACATTGGAAGAGGACACCTGAAAAAAAAAAACTTCTTCTTTAATACACTTTTACATTGAGTCAAGTTCCTTTATAGAAACTGCTGCTGATTAGTGAACATTAGTAGTTACTCATTTGAGCTACATGAATGTTGAATTTTATATTTTTCATTTTAGAATTTTGTTTAGCAATTTATTTGAGTCAGATGCTGAGTATAAAATTTAAGAAATTTATTTAAAAAAACAAATGCATAAGCTTTAAGTTTTAAAAAAATAAATTTCAAAACTTAGTGAATAAGGGTATAGTGGGTTCGAAAGCAGACATTTATCATTTTTACCTCTAGGCGTGAAAAAACGTCATATATGAATTTTCTATTTGTAATCAAATTAGGATCCAGAATTTCGCTTTTCACACCGACTTGTGAATTTTTCTTGGTCTGGGTTTTTTCAAAATGCTTTTAGTCATTTGATTCACTTTTGCGGGTGTGAAATTTTAGTTTTTCTGCTATAGTTGGGTTTTTCCAAAATGCTTTTAGTCGTTTGAATCCACTTTAGCGGGTGTGCAATTTTTACTTTGCGTGTTTTAGTTAACTGTTGGATGATATAGGATTTGTATTCTATAATCTTCTACCAAAGTCGTGGAAAACCTACAAAAGAATTTACAGGAACAAGATATACGGGCCTCCCCGTTAGTAATTTTAAGAAAGAAAGATGGGGATCTGCGCATTTTTTAGAGACTACAAAATAGGCGTGTACCACAAAATGTGTGCAGACTCATATTCTATCCTAACTGTAAATAGAACGGTCTTTGAACGGGCTTTACTCTTGTGGACATGAAAGTATTTTCTAAAATTGATCTAAAGTAGGCATACCATCAAAAACCTATTGATAAAGTCTTTAAAGAAGTCAGAAAAATAAACACGCCAATAGGCTTGTTAAGATGGAAAAGAATTTATTATGATACTAGCAGTATAGCCCGGCGTTGCTCGGGTATAATGAAAGCTTTAAAAATAATCCATGATCCTAGAGCTCAGACTCAGCCTAAAAAATATTTGAAATAATAAAATAATTGCGACAATTTACCAATCGCACCTAGTATATACTAGCAGTATAGCCCGGCGTTGCTCGGGTGTAATGAAAGCTTTAAAACTATTCCATGGTCCTGGACGTTGGCTCGAAAGACTAAAAAGCAATAGTTGTTTCCAGTTAAAGCGAAACCGTAGACTGAAAGAAAAATGAATGCATGTAATTCAAATTTTGATTTCCTCGTATCGATATCAAATAAGTTTTTTCGATGTAAACTGAATTTTGAAGGCTAAATAAGTCCTCTAAGTAAATGGTATCATGGCTGAGACTAAGAACTACAGTCATACCTACTTAGAGCCAAACCCGAAGCAAAGACTAAAATAAAAGGGCTGAAAAATACAGACATACAGGCAGATAAACAGAAACACACACACAAACATCTTGCCTTTTATATTATATTATCGATTTTCTGCACTATTGTAAGAACTGCAACCTTGAAACTTCTGAATATCGTTTCTTATGTCTTTGTCTATGAATGTATCAAATTTGATTAAAATCGGACCACTCCTTCTATAACCCGATTTTTTCGATAATCGATTTTCGATATTTATCGGGGGTACCTCGACACAAAACCTAGCTAAGAACACTTGCAAACGCTTATAGTACAACTGTGTAAATTTTCAAGAAAGTCGGTTCAGCCGTTTCGGAGTCTAAAGGTAACGGACACACACAGATACAAACACACACACACACACATACACACACAGACAAAGCTCCATTTATAAATAAGTTTAGATCAGCGACATTTAGCTGTGTAGATAACTTTGAATATTTTGCCAGATTATGATATTTTATTTCATGTAGATTTTTGTGAGGATGGTCACAATATAGAAAAAATACAAAAAATATTGGTATGGACTTCTTCAAATGCTATATTAAATAATTTTTGCAAAAATAAAAATGACAATATAATGGGAAAAAATTTAAATATAAAAAAAAGAAAAAATGGAAAACAGTTTATAAATAAATAAATAAACAAATAAATAAACAAATAAATAAAACATTTTTATATATTTATTGTGTTTTGTCATTCTTTTATTGTCATTAATTCAATTTTGAAAATTTTAATCACTTGGTAAAACATTGACCTTAACAATCAGTATCTGCCCTTAAATGAATTGTCTCCCTTTAGCTTGACTACACTCGATAACGTCATATTTGAGTGGAGAGACCTTCTTGTTGTTATAACGAAGGTCACGGTTAAATTTGCCCATGTCCCGCAATCATAGCACATAAGAATCATCAGTTTATGAGTTCTATTTCTCGCCTTCTTTGTTTTTACATATACTCACTCAGTATCCTCACTCAGATGTAAAGATTTGTGCACAGTGTTACGCTCGGGTTTTCGTTGGGACTACGATAACCGGGACGCAAGGAGAAGGTAAAAAAAATAAACAAGAGTATCCCAGGGTTCAATGTAAGATTGATGGAAAGAACACCGGGAGAGAAATTCTCCAATTCCGGACGTCGGTGAAAGGAATGAGAAAACGAACAATATGCAGAAACTGAACAACAGAAGACGACACGAGAATATATAACAAAAATACAGCGGATCTGAAGGAGACTACCACCACCTTTGAATTTGTTGTTTTTCATTTTTTTATTTTTTACTTTTTTCAGCGCAGTCTCATCGGTTATTACATAAAGTTTCCGATTATCAAAAAAAAAATTGAAAAAATTTCAATATTTAAACAATTTTAGTAGGGGGGGGGGTTCAATTTCTCATACAATGTTATAGTAAATCGATCCTCCATTTTGAAATCATTCGCGTTGGGGTCGCTTTCTTTTCTTTTTTGGGGGGACGAGTTGTTGCTCTTGTTTTTCTCTTTTTCAAGTTTTCTTTAGTTCTTACGCTGCCATGTTCCTCGGAAACTCCAAGAATGGCTTTATTCAAAAATTTGTCAAAAGATTCAGTTGTTGAATATGCGCAAGCAAAAAAGTTAATTGCACAGTATCGATTTACTACAAAGTTGTATGAAAAACTGACCCCACCACACACACAAAAATTGTTTAGATGTTAAATTTTTACAATTTTTTATTTTTATTTTTATTTTTATTTTTATTTTTTTTTTTGTCAATCGAAATGTTTAGGGTTTGATCGATAAGATTGCACTGATAAAAGCAAAAAAAAAATTAAAAATCAACCAATTTACAGGTGGTGGTAATGTCGTACCGGCGAGTGGTTCCAAAATGGAGGATCGATTTACTATAACGTTGTATGAAAAACTGAACCCCCACCACCACTAAACTGTTGAAATATTGAAATTTTTCCAATTGTTTAGATGTTAAATTTTTACAGTTTTTTTTTTTGTTTTGTTTTTTTTGTCAATCGGCAAGTTTAGGGTGTAATCGATAAGGTTGCTCTGAAAAAAGTAGAAAAAAATGAAAAACAAATTTAAAGGTGGTTGTAGTCTCCTTCAGGTCCTCCAAAAGTACTTTATTTATAAATATACAATATATTAACTTAAAGAAAAGAAAACAAAACTAAACAGTAAAAGGGATAAGGGGACAATTGGTTGGTCAAACATATAACAATGCGATGCAATACAAACCAAAATACTGACAGCAGATTATAGAACATATATATAAACATATAAAGACTTACAAATTGTCAGGATCGACGTCGATCGGTTGATATCAGAAATAAAGATCGAAAGAAAAGATGTCCATTCAATTCTCTGAGCGAAAAATGTTGAGTTGCTAATGTTGTGATATAAGTCTTTCATTAACGCAGTTCAATCCTTGCTGATGACGAGTATTGTACGCAGATAAACCACAGGAGTATAGACGACCTAGGTTTGAGAGTACCGTTCCGGATTCTTTCGTCGGTCATTTGATTCTAGGTAACATCCGATTCTTCTGAAAGTAATCAGCCAAGTCCATTTTTGGTGACGTCCGATTTTTCTAGAAGCAAACAGCCAAGTGAAGTTGTTACATCCCAACACGCACAAAAAAAAACGTTAGGGGTTAAGTCACGTGTTGGCATATGAAAGTGAATAGGTGTTATCCATTGAACACTATTAGGGTCACTTCCACTTATCAGACAAGCAGCGTTCGTTTGGTCTACAATCAGAGACCAGACAGGAGGTGGGGTAAAGGAAGGTTCTTTTCTAAGAACTGGCTTCAGTTTAACCGGGTAAAAAAAATATTCCATAATCTGCATATTCAAAGAAATAAAGAGACAACTATTGTTCTCATATTTCGTCACAAATAAATAAGGTATTAAAAATATACTTGTAAAATCTAAGGTGGGGGTACAATTATTGGTCTAACGTAACAACGGTCATTAACTTCCTGGTTTGGCAAATCACCGTTTCTAGTTCCTCTTTTGTCCTAATAGATCTACCTTCTAACTGATACTGCCTACGTGTTTATCTCTTTTATTAAATTGTGTGTGTGTTTTTTTTTTCTATTAGATCCATTGTTGTCCTAAAACATTCGTATGTTACCGATTTCCTCTATTGCATTTTGCTGTCGCATTTAAGTACCCCATAGGATTTATAGTTGTCCTTCGTGGTTAAAACTTTCAATGTTTTGTTATCCTGTATTTTAGTCCTTTCTGTTGTCACAAGTTTTTTTTTCTTTTGAAATACTCATTTCCTTTTTAATTACTCACCTGTCATCGCCGACACTCTTGTTTTCATTCTTTTCTTTGTGAAAAATGAACTTCCATTAATAGATCTGTTGTATTGTAGTGCGTATTGTAGTGGGATGTGCGTTGTGGGGCAGTGAATATCGGCTTGGAACGAAAAATCGGGGAGCCGAGTTCAAATTCCAGTTGAATTCCTTGCATTCACTTAAGCGCATATACCATTGGGAAAAATATTAATCCGTCTGTTCCCTCCAGTTATGGGTTAAATATCAAGACAGTTTAGATTTTATAGCCTTGGTTGGCAAACAGTCTAGCGTAGAAAGTAATGGTGACCTACTGCGAGATAATCTTCTGTTCAGTCAGTCATGCAGTCATGCCTTTTTCGAGACATGATCGCCCAAGCGTGTATCACGTGTGGCACTTAACTGACTGAATATAATAGTTGGAATTATGATTAAGGCTTCTACTGGTCATAAAGTGGGGGATCGATTTTTTATTGTTATGAAGTAATAAACTGATCCCCCACTAATTACTACTTAATAATATAATACATTTCTCCCCCCCTCCCTGTAGCTATGAGCCGAATAACAGGATAGATTTGATTCTTTAGCCTTGGTTGGCAGAAAGCAATGGCAACCTACTACGGGATAATCTTCTGCCCAGTCAGTCATGTCTCTTTCGAGATATGACCGCCCAAGTGTGTATCACGTATGGCACTTAACTGACTCTATTTTAGGCCTGTTTCAAATTATTTATTTTATTAAATTATGTAATGCCAAATGAAATAAATTTTTAGAAATAATAATGCATTTCATATCAGCAAGAAAGCACATGCAATATTCTCGAAGAACACTTCGGTAAATATTCCAGATCGGTATTCCATCAAATCAAAAATCAATTTTAACATTACAATAGAACACCATATGCAGGCAGTGACCATAAGTGTTTGTTTAGTAAGTTTATTTTGTTAAAAAGCCACAAGTATAAGACACTCTTGAAGTTCAAATTTATTAGTCAGTAGTTAAATCCGCTGCTGTTTCTCTGTGCAGGGCCGGGAAGTTTTTCCCGTCTGAAACAATCATCCACATATACAAATCTTTTTCTGATCTTCATCAACCATCTTCCTGATGTAATCAGATCCCAAGTAGGCATCTATGCTGACAACACAACCATTTACTCCCACCTAGATAAGAAATCTGCCAAGGTTGACAAAGCAAACTTCACAGCTGATCTTGAAAAGGACCTCCAATTTGTGGTGGATTGGAGTCAGAAATAGCTCATAAATTTTAATGCTTCCAAAACAAAACTGCTATCCTTTAACCACCATAGACAACTGCACCTACCCCCCCCCCCATCAAAATAGATCAGACAAGTCTTTCTGAAAGCAAAACACTGCGCCTCCTTGGTCTAACTATCAGCCAACCTCAAGTGAAATGACAACATTGAATCCATAGTTAAATCTGCTGCTAAGAAGGTCGGTTCTCTGTGCAGGGCCAGGAAGTTTTTCCCGTCTGAAACAATCCTCCACATATACAAATCTACTATCCGCCCGTGCATTGAATACTACTGCCATATCTGGTCGGGTTCTCCTGCTATCCACCTACGGGTCCTTGATAAAATCCAACGGAGAATCTGTAATGTGATCGATCCCGACTTGGCAGCTCCGATACAGTAACTTTCTCTCCGGCGCAATGTAGCTTCCTTGTGTCTCTTCTACAAATACTTTCATAGCTCAGATGAACTAAGCCCACTGGTATCCCCCATACATGAATTTACTCGAGCTACAGGATTAGCAATTAGGTCCCACCCTTTTACTGTGAAACCAATAAAATGTAAGCGCAAATTCTACTCCATCAGCTTCTTTTCTTGCACTTACCGCCTGTCGAATTCTTTTCCATCTACTTGCTTTCCCGACAGCTACAATCTTCAAGAATTAAAATGTAAAGTCAATAGCCATCTCCTATCTCACTAACTTGCATCCTCCTCTCTCTCTCTCTCTCTCTCTCTCTCTCATGCTCCTTTCTTCGTCCACTCCACTCTCATCAGTATTCTCATCCTTCTCCTACCCTCTTCCTGACACCCCCTGTAACCTGTCACTCTTTCTCATAACTTACTTCCTATGTAACCCACTGCTCAACAGTGGTAGTAAAATGCCTTGCTTAGGGCGACACGATTACAAAAAAAGAATAGTCAGCCAAACTTGCTCGCTAGCCATTACCCAACACCGAGAGGCCTTGGTAACCGTTAGTTATTTATAAAGCTTACCATAGATGAAGTTTATCAGCACAACGCCGTATGGAACACTCAGTGAGGATCGATCTCACACCTCATTTGAAATCGATCTGGAGAGATAAGTGATTGGATATGCATAGCTTAGATGTGGTACAAGATTGAAAGTATACAGCACTCACCCAGTGAGGATCGAAATCACTACTCGGTCGTAAATGAGCTATCGAAACAAGATTGCTATTAGCTATTTACTAAACGTAGATTAGATGTGGCACAAGGCCAGAAATATAGAGCACTCAGTGACGTAACGATTTAGTAAGTGTAGCTTAGATGTGACAGAAGGCCTAAATTATAGAACACCCAGCGAGAATTGAACTCACAACTCAGTCGTAAATTATCTGGCGAGAAATGTTTGCTTCACTATAACCTTGAAGCTATAAGGACTGGTCAGTTTTTCTTTGATTCGGCCTTGTGTCATACTTTCATTTGGCATTTCATAATTTAATAAAATAAATAATTTGAAACAGGCCTAAAATAGAGTCAGTCAGTTAAGTGCCATACGTGATAAAAAACACATGACTGACGTGATAAAAAACACGACTGGGCAGAAGATTATCCCGCAGTAGGTTGCCATTGCTTTCTGAGATAGACTGGTTGCCCACCAAGGCTATAGAACCCAATCTGTCCTGTTATTGACTCATAGCTAGAGGGAGAAGCGATGTATTATATTATTGCGTAGTAATTATTGGGGGATCAGTTTATTACTTCATAACAATAGAAAACCGATCCCCCACTTTATGACCAGTATAAACCTTAATCATTATATAAACTATTATATTCAGTCAGTTAGTTGCTATATGTGATACACGTTTTTGGTGATCATGTCTCGAAAAAGACATGACTGACTTGGCAGAAGACTATCCCGCAGTAGGTTGCCATTGCTTTCTGCGGTAGATTGGTTGCCAACCGAGTTTTATGCAGAGTTTATCATTATCATAATTATCAGAAGGTTTTCACCGTTATCAGAAGGTTGGTTGTCGTCGGGTTGGAATGTGTGGAATAGTGAAGAATAGTGTAAGAATAAATTATACATTTTACATTTTAAAAATGGAGATTTATTAATAGAAGGGATAACACAAGTTGTAGAAGTTAATGTTCAATTAGAAACATTATTAAGAAGTTATGGGTAGCAAGACTTGTAGGAAATGTTCGTAGTAGTAATTGCTGAAAGAGATAAGGAGAAAGAGAACAAGATTTGAAGTTGAAGTTACATTTTAGTTGTTTCGTCTCGCGGCTCCCATCTGACTCTCTGATTGACGCTGAACAGGACCTTTTATAGTATTCAGATTTTCGCACTTGCTCGCGAAGTCCTTAAGTCTTGCAAGTCGCTCTCATTGGTCAAAAATCATTTTAACACCTACTTGTGAAATCTGGGTTGACTTTTTCTTTAAGCAGATGGTCAATCCTTTTTCTATTTGGGAAAAAAACAGAATTTCACACGTAGTTTTTTTATTTTTTTATTTATTTTTTTTTTTTTTGTAAAAGTGAAGACGGTTGATTTTAATTCATTTCTTATCCGCTACAACCTAACATTGAGTCTGCTTGTGAACCGTTACTGTTTAAAGTTTACAGTGTTATTTGGTTATTTTTTTTCAAGTAACTTTTTATGATTTTGTTTGAAGTATAATTCACTTCTATAAATTTTATCATATACTCAAATAATGATTGCTTTGTTGGATAAAATATTTCGTCTTTGTATTACACATTCAGGTCGTTTGTGACTTTATTTCGAGCAACAGTATTAAAAATTTCTTTAATACTCATTTGTAAATCAATGTCATTTTACATCTACGATTCTGTTAGCGAACTATTCACTATTTATATAAGTGAGGTACCAAATTCTACCAAGTAGAATATACTTCTCATTTACTAACACTGGTTTACAAGATTTTTCAGTCATTGGTCGATGCTTCTTCTTTGAATTCGCATTTATCGGTTGACCAATGTCATGTGTTGAGAACTGCATGAGAGACCGCTAGAGTTTTGCCTGCGTTTTGCTTCTTTTTTTTTTTTTTTTGTTTTTTTGTATATAAATAAATGTTGATGCCAATAACGTTTTTTCTTTCTCCTTAATCTGAAAAATAGGAAAACCCGAAAAAAGAAATAAAAAGAAAAAAGATAGTGGAATAGAAAATAGAGAAAATGAAGGAAATAGACAAAAGATGCGAGAAAGAAGCGATGTGAGACAGAGAAATGAAAACGAGGCTGATCTCAAAAAAAAAATCTAGACTGAAAAAGTAAAAGGTAAAGAAATAATACAGGTTTAGTCGAAATAGAAAAAGCACAAATGCAGAGAGGGGATAAGTAAATATAAATGAGAAAAACAAAAAAAGAAATATCGTAAAACAAAAGAGCAAAACGAGAGTAGATTTATAATGTTAGAGGGGGACAAACAAAGGAGGACAGAAAATGGACGCTTAGCGGGTTATCCTTCTTGTTAAAGACTCAGTGAAATGCTAAAGGATTCAAGGAGTGTGAAGAGAGCGAAACGCGAATACACGTATGCGCATGCGCAAAAGAATCGATCGTGTGTGTGTGTGTGTGTGTGTGTGTGTGTGTGTGTGTGTGTGTGTGTGTGTGTGTGTGTGTTTTCGACGCATAGTGAAAAAAGAAAAAAGATTAGAAAAATACAAGTGAGGGTAAAAGTTATAAAAATGATTATCAGGGGACAGTAGAATAAATGGAGGCTGTGTTTGTCAGACTTTGTTGAAGGGTTCATTGTATTCGTGTATCGATAGCAAAACGCCGTAGCCATTTGCCCAACCCGTTGACCCCCACCACCCCCACCACCACCACTTACATCACCCATGCCGCATCACTCACTTATATGTGCAATAAACATCCGCATCGACGATAACTTCGCAGTAATAAACCATGAAATGTCAACTGATTCTGCGCCACGAAACGGATACAAAACTGCAAAGAAAACAAAAAAATCGTATCTAAATAAGCATAAATTTGTCAAAGAGACAATTTAAAATTTAAAATACGTGAACAAAAAACATTTGTTAAAAAATAAAATGAATAACGCTTAAGATGGAAAACTGGACAGAAAAAAAAAACGTCGAAAGTAATGAAGATAAAAATGACGAAGAGAATTATAAAACTCAATGTATTTGTTGTAATCTTTACGTTTTCGCACCAATTGGAACTTTGGGAGGTTTATTTTTAACTGTAAATTAAGTGACAGCATGTCTTCATTATTTTAGAACTTTCCTCGGTATTGTAGCTGAATTTAGTAACGCTGTCGTTTGGCAGTGTTTTAATCTTCCAATATTTTTGGACTGTTCAAAGCAAACCATTAATGGTGGGTACAACGTCAACCATAATCTTTTCCATTTACCATTCTGTTGGTAATGACGGTAAACTGCATCCGGCAGCAAGGCCTCTGATTGGGGGGTTTTGAGAAGCATGGAACCACCTCTTAATTGTTGTTGTTCCCAGGTTTACCCTGACCCAGAGTGGTAGCACCTGTTAGGGTCCGAGCTATGGGCAAATAGTAAGCCCCTAAACTGGAGTCAAAACACTATGAAAGTATAAAAATAGACTTTTATAGAAATATATACATAAAAATAGACTTTTATAGAGAAATATACATTTGTGAAGAAAAAATATGACAAACAATACATTTTTGAAGAAAAAATTATAACCATAACACATTTTTGAAGAAAAAAAATATTTTCAGCAAAACATTTTTGAATACAGAACTAGAAGACATTTTCATTTTTCTAAAATAGAAAAAAATAAAAACAAAAAATTTTCATTAAAATCTGACTAAATCAACCTTCTCACTATAACTGAACATTTAAAAAAATATCTTAAAACCCCACCTTTTTGGCATTAAATAGAGGTTGATATGCCGTTAAAGAAAAATCAAAAACCATTCTGTAAAACTTCTTACCTTTCTTCTACAATATTGTATTTTCTACACATTACTGAATTATATGTCGATGTCTATTCTGCTTAACTTCCTCGGACAAGGTTCGCTGATTGATTTCTCCTTTTAAAGTTTTTTTGGCCCATTTTGTTAGGTTTTAAGGTTATTATAATAATAATAATAAAATTAAAAGAAAAAATGGGAAAATGACAAAGAAATTTATTAACTGTGGAAAAATGACAAATTATCTTAAAAAATCATTATGAGGCTATATGTAAAACAAAGAACCAATCCTCGAGGTACAATAACTATTGGTATTGATGCTACAGACATGTTTGACCATTATGATCTTGACCCAGATAATGAGTGAGTATACATTTCTGTCTTGACAATCTATTCTTGTATTCCTACTGTTAAAATTTTAATATTTATCTTATAATTGGAGTAGATAGACTAAACTATCGCCCGGTTCACACTCCGCCCACGTCTATTGAATAGGTGACGAGGCTCATCCCTTGTTCCCTGTTTAGGATGCGGTTTCCGGCTTTCTCTTTTCCAATCTTATTACTATTACGTAGCCCCCTGCGCATCAGTGGCGTTATCGCCTTGCTTGGGGGTGATATGATTTTTTTAAAAAAAATAGTATTATCATCATCATCATCATCATTATGATGATAAAATAGGTTAATTAGTAATATCTGGTTTACTTGATTTAATTTGTTTTATGATATTTTTTCTGGCTTTGTGCCACATCTAATTTACGTTTAGTAATTAGCTAATAGTTAGCAATCTTGTTTCGATAGCTCGTTTACGACTGAGTAGTGAGTTCGATCCTCACTGGGTGAGTGCTGCATACTTTCAACCTTGTACCACATCTAAGATATGCTTATCCAATCACTTATCTCTCCAGATCAATTTCGAATGGGTAGTGAGATCGATCCTCACTGGGTGCTCCGTACGGCGTTGTGCTGATGAACTTCATCTATGGCAAGCTTTGTAAATAATTAACGGCTACCAAGGCCTCTCGGTGTTGGGTAATGGCTAACGAGCAAGTTTGGCTGACTATTCTTTTTTTATAATCATATCGCCCCAAGCAAGGCATTTTACTGCCACTGTTTTGCAGGGGGTTACATAGGAGGTAAGTTATGAGAGTGACAAGTTATAGAGGGTGTCGGGAAGTGGGTAAGAGAAGGATGAGAATGCTGATGAGAGTGGAGTGGACGGAGAAAGAAGCATGAGAAAGAGGATGCAGGTTAGTGAGATAGGAGATGACTATTGACTTTACATTTAAATTCTTAGAGATTGTAGTTGTCGGGAAAGCAAGTAAACTGAAAGGAATTCCACAGGAGGGAGGTGCGTGGGAAGTAGCTGGTGGAGCAGAAATTGCGTTTACAATTTATTGGTTTAACAGTAAAAGGGGTGGGACTTAGTTGCTAATCTTGTGGCTCCAGTAAATTCATACATAGTTGGCACCAGAGAGCTAAGTTCATCGGAACAGAAGCTGTGAAAGTATTTGTAGAAATTTCAATGTCATATAACAAATCAATTTCAATGGGTTATTTAATGCCGACAATATTTTGAGGATAGGGTCGTATAAACAAAATATGTATTCTTTGTAAATCAGTTTGTAGATCAGTTTTCATTGCAATATTTTATAAAGAGAAGAGGATTTTTTGTCGAGAGTCAAATGTATTGCTGCTAATAGTTTTTTTTTTATGTATCGCTGATATTTTTACTATAAAAATGAATTTTTATACTTTCATGATGTTTTGACCCAATTTTGGTGAATTGTTCATAGCTGTGGCTCTAAAAGGTGCTAATCACTCCGGGTCAGTATGGACCTGGGAACAACAGCAATTAATAGATTGCTCAAAAGCTCCTGAAAACTTTCCGATCAGAGGCCCTGCTGCCGGATGTAGTATATCGTCATACTCAGGACAATTATTAATGTCACTGTTGTTGCTGTTGTCTTGAGTATTAACAGTAGCAGAAGTAATAGTAGTACACAATACTATTATTACTCATTTACTATTCAGTTACTAATATTCAGAGAATAATACTAATTCTACAAGATACATGATGAATAAACTCGACTTGAAATCATTTTTCCTTCTGTCATCCGGTATATATATATATATATATATATATATATATAGGGAGTGCCCCAATAATTTAAACCGATTTTAAATGATTTCAAGTTTAAAATCGGTCCAATTTATTGGAACACCATATATATATATATATATATATATATATATATATATATATATATATATATATATATTAACACTATAGTGGTAGATGGCAGTTGCTCTATTACAGATCCTATGTCGAAATGTACATCCGACACCTTTGAATTTTGAAAATATTGTCTAATTTATATTGGCTCTGTATTCTTAATACATTGAGCTTTCTGCCTGCATCACCTTTTAATGTTAAATTTTTTTTAATATTAATTAGGATCAGGTTCTTGGAATTTACCTTCCTACTATTCCACTTCGGATTAAAGAAAAACAAAAAAAAATATAAACACTATATATATATATATATATATATATATATATATATATATATAGGGGCCCGACAATATTTTTCGGACACTTTAGTATTCGACTTTCCGAGTACCATATGGCGAAATTCCTTCAATAGAACAGCATTAGCATATAAAGACAATACCTGTAATAAAAATGGAAGAAAATCGATTAGGTAAGGAAAAATATTTATTTTTCATCATTTTTTACAAAACACACGCGACATTATTTTTCGGACATCGTTGAAAAACTGTTAATAGTCTGTAATATCACCTTTCTTCTCAATAACTTTTATCAATCTCTCTTCATAATGATCAAACATATGTACAATATCATCTCTACGTGTTTCTATTAGTTGTTTTTTGGCATCTAGTATCCGTTCCCATAGTTGAGCCTCTTTCGTTATTTCAGGTCCATCATAGACAAGTTGCGCAAGCATTTCCCAAACATTTTCTATTAAATTTAGATCTGGACTTTTTGCAGGCCATTCCAAAGTAGTCATATTCACTTTAGCCATCCATTCTTTCATGAGTTTTGACACATGGATGCTGCAATTGTCTTGCTGTAGAACGAAATTATTCCCTATCTCTCTTCTTATCCTTGGTAGGGCATTCTCGTCCAGCAACTGTTTGTAGCTTTCGCTGTTCTGTCGTCCTTTCAGCCACTCCAACCATATATTTCCATTAGCAAAGATCATACCCCAAACCATAACTCCTCCTCCTCCCATCTGTCGTTTGTTCAGTACAGCAGGGTCACTCCTTCTCGACCAAGTACACCATCCATCGGGCCCATCAAACTTGAAACGCTTCTCATCAGTAAATATAACCTTCTTAAAGTCAACATACTTTGTTAACCACCTTTTAGCACACTCCAGTCTTGCTCCTTTGTGTTTCTTTTTTAGTGTAATTTTTTTCTTAGCCTTTGCATACTTCAAACCAATCCTATGCAGCGTTCTTTGTACTGTTCGGACGTTTACATCCAATTCACATTTCTCCTTCACTTTTCTTGCTGTAACTTTTTCTCCAGATGTCAAAAGCCGTGTCACAGTCCTCTTCATTCTCCTTTCAGTCCTCTTGCCAATTGATACTTTTCCGTCCTCTCTTCTTTTTCCGCTCGGAGTTTGTCTTCAGCATGTATTTGACCGTTGATTTCGACAGCTTCAAATCCATGGCGATCCTTCTGATGCTGAGGCCATCATCCTGCTTCTTCCATGCCAAACAAACTTCTTTTGAATGCATTTTACTTCATTAATCTTAATTATTTTGCCAGTAAAATAGAACAGATAATTGATTCTAATGATGACAGCTAAGTGTACAAGCAGAAAATTTACATACAGCAACATATACATGAACTTCGCTCTTAATAAAATAGGATTTTTTGTCATGTCCGAAAAATAGTGTCGCGCAAGTTTTCGCAAAAATCACAAAAAACTAAAATTATCAAAGCCAGACTAAAAAAAAATGATTACACAAGTAGTGGATTTTCACTCCTCAACTACGTACTTACAATCTCAAAAGTTTTTGGCACTAGTAACCACCTTGAAGTACTTTTTTCAAAGTGTCCGAAAATATTGTCGGGCCCCTGTATATATATATATATAGTGTTAAGCTATGATAATGTTCAGCGCCAAGGTTGTTTTTTCAGTAGTTTTACCGAGAAGAGATATTAGCAAGCTGGTTTATATTGTAAAGTGCTGGATAACGAGGTGGAGAGAGAGCGTTGATAGTTTTAGTGCAAAGAATTTATCAATAACTGAGCAGGTATATATATATATATATATATATATATATATATATATATAAATACTGTCAAATATAACAGACAATGAATGTCTATTATGTTTAATCATGAGCCGTTCTAAATATTGTATTTTGGCTTTAATTTCAGGTGAAAATAAAGACAAAATTTGTCCAACATTTGGATAATGTTTTTATTAATTTGGTTCTAAGCTTTCGGCTCACATGAGCCATCTTCAGAGAGGTTACAGAGACGTTAACATAAAGATATCCACAACCAAAGATGATTTTATCTTGTGTTGGCTATGCGACGATACCAGTCACCGAATAGCAGACACAATTTAGTAAATTTGTAATGCGCTTCTATGACGTCACATCGCGTGAGAAACCGAAATGTTAACAGAACGATATGTCTAAATGCAATACAATGTAATGTGTTATGACCAGATTGAAATGTGATTTTATTAAGTGTGAGTTGTTTTTATTTAATGTGGATGGCCTCCAATATCTGAAGGTTCTTTTTATTGTCTTTATTTTCACCTGAAATTAAAGCCAAAATACGATGTTTAGAACGGCTCATGATTAAACATAATAGATATTCATTGTCTGCTATATTTAACAGTATATGTTTATAAAATTACCTTCTACATCGATACACTATAATCATATATATATATATATATATATATATATATATATATATATATATGAATAAAGACGAAGAAAGACATCTT
>JBBBDQ010001548.1:272500-275000 GCA_037127315.1 Ascarosepion bandense
GCTTCTACTCTGAATACCTTAGATCCCTGCTGCCCCCTTTGCACAAATTTACTCGAGCTATGAGACTAGCATCTAGATCCCACCCTTTTACAGTGAAAACAATCTCCAATAGTTTGAATTTAAAATCAATTGATATCTCTTATTTCCTTGACTCCCATCCATTCCACAACACCACCTGTATCTTGTTGTTCTACCTGTCCGCTCTTCTCCCACGCAGCTCTCTTCACCCCAGTGTTTCCACCCTTCTCTTACCCATTCTCCGACACCCCCTGTGACCTATTCCTCTTTTTCTTCACTCTCTTATGTAACCCTTTGCGCACCAGTGACAGTACTGCTTTGCTCTGGGTGAAACGATTATAAAAAGAAAAATTGAAACTCTTCTGGGGAGTCTCCTTGTTTAAGTTGATTAATACTGCCATAATCCTTGTCTTCAGCTCATTTTTTGTGTTACAAAGAACTTTGTTGGCCCCTCGCTCAAATCAAGCCTTATATAACACAATTTTCGATTCTACGTAAATAATTGATTTGACTTTGATTAGACTGTGAAATCATTCGTGGTCGAGCGGTCTAAAACGCACCAGATCAGTTGGTGTCTTCCCCTACGTTTATAGATGTCACAGATTCGAATCCTGCCGAATGACACATTTTCATAACAAAATTTTTCGTAAATAATAAGGCCGGTAGAAATAGATATATAAATATACTGTTTGATTAAAACAACAGGGTATTTATTCGAGTTCGAGTATCAATTAAAAATAAATTTAACATGTTGGTTGCTAAAACCATTTTGTGAATCTTCAGGATTTTCCGTAATATTGTATGTTTACATTTGTTGACAATACGATACATTTCAGAGTAGAAATGGTATTTACGCAGAATCGAAAATTGTGTTATATAAGACTTTATTTGACTTAGATTAGTATGTTTAATCAATCGTGGTCGAGCGGTCTAAGACGCACCAGATCAATTGATGGCTTTCTTCTATGTTGACATGGGCTCTCTGGTTCGAATCTTGCCGAATGATCCACATTTTTTTAACAAAATTCATCGTAAATAATAAGGCAGGTTGAAATAAATATATTAATACACTGTTTGATTAAAAAACAGAATATCTACTCAAATATGAGTATCGATTAAAAATAATGTTCAAACAAATATATTAAATATGTTATTTGTCAAAACCATTTTGTTAATTCTCGGGACTTTCCGTAACATTATATATATATATAGAGAGAGAGAGGGGGGGGGGCGATTCTACGGAGGCGGAAAGGGTCAAGCTTCACAAATTTATGAAACTGCTCAGTCTTTGATTTTGATAAGATTTCCTCTTCAGCACTAGTCTCTCTGTGTCTTCTTTTTCATTTAGCTTTTTATGACACACAGTTTTGTAAAAGAAAAAAATCAAAGAGGACAAATCACACTGTTCTGCTAGTATTGATGTTAGTATTAACCCTCTGAATTTGTTTTGAAATTAACCTCTCTTTTGTCCCAACAGCTTGAGAGTGGAAAAAGAGGGCAAAGAATAAATTAGAACTCCACTAATATGAATGAAAAATTATTCCTTTCAGTTTAGTGAAGTAACATGCTATATTTTCGGATCATCCACAATTGTTGAAATCTATCGTTTTTTGTTGTTGTTTTTTGTTGTTGTTGTTTTTGTTTTGTTTTTGTTTTTGTTTTTTGTTGTTTTTTTGTTTTGTTTTGTTTTGTTTGTTTTTTTGTTTTTTTGTTTTTTTGTTTTTTTTGTTTTTTTTTGTTTACATACCGAGTGATTGAAAAGTAATTCACTGTATTTTCAGATCTTCCACAATTGTTGAAATCTGTCGGTTTTTGTTTTACATACAGGGTGATTGAAAAGTAACTCGCTATTTTACGTGTAAGTCTTCTTCTTCTTCTATGTGCCCTGTCCCTTCATGACGTAGGCGATCATGGTTCTCCGCGTCTCCCTATCCTTTGTGGCTCCTAGTATGTTTGTTCCCGTTACTCCTGTCAAACCCCGTTCCGTCATCCACCTGATCAGGTCCTGCAAATATGTTATCCGCTGTCTTCCTCTGTCTGTCTTTCCTGCTATAGCCAGTCTTAACTTAACACCCTGTAACTTCCTTCTTTAGGGTTGGTTAAAGGAGCAAGTTTAGTACTTCCAAACCAAGACTTAAAAGGCGAATACGTTATGTTTTCTGTAACGCAAGAGTTCCTGGTGAAATTAATTGATTTCCTGAGCGACTTGAGAAGATGGTAATAGAATCTGGTTTCCATATTGAATTTTAAATAAAACTTCATGACAAATGCTTTCCTCTCATATCTATTTCTTGTAAAATTAAAGTTAATAATTAATTATAAGTGTTTTAAAATAAGCGGGTTACTTTTCAATTACCCTGTAGCAAATGCGCATATGTCTAACCATCTTTGTAAAACTTCAAATGGCTAGGTTTTAAATTCAAAACTAATCTTCTCCTTGGTTGGTTCCCATCTACGGTTAGAGAGCCTAGTCTGTCCAGGT